>CBVK0101878098.1:0-12954 GCA_900067695.1 Picea abies
ATTTAAGTTCTGTTTCAACAGGACCTATGCAAACACCATCCATAAGTGGAAGACTTTATTTCTTGACATTTATTGATGATTTCAACAGAAAAGTATGGGTTTATTTTTTGAAATACAAATCAGATGTATTTGTTGTTTTTAAGGAGTTCAAGGAAAAATTTGAGAAAGAAATTGGATACTATATCAAAAAATTGAGAACCGATCGTGGTGGTGAATATATATCAAATGATTTTCATAATTTTTACAAAGAAAGTGGCATAAGGAAACAATTTACAACAAGGTATACTAAAAAAAATGGAGTAGCTGAGAGAAAGAATAGAGCAATTATGGAAATGGCACAAAGTATGATAAAAGAAAAACAACTACCAAATGAGTATTGGGCTGAAGCGGTTGCATGTTTGGTATACATATTAAATAGATGTCCAACAAAAGCAGTGAAAATAAAACTCCAGAAGAAGCTTGGAGCAAAAGGAAGCATAATATAACACACTTGAGAGTCTCTAGATGTGTAGCATACTCATTGATACTTCAAGAGTTGAGAAAGAAACTAGATGATAGAAGAGAGAAGTGCATGTTTGTGGGATATAGTGAACAATCCAAGGCATATAAATTGTACAATCCTATCACAAAGAAGTTGATAATAAGTCGTGATGTTGAGTTTGTTGAAGAAGAAGCATGGGATGGTAGCATAGACAAGACAACTACAACTGCAACTAGTGTTCCACAAGAGAATGAAGAGAATGAAACTCAGATTGTGAATCCTACTACTAAAGAAAATGTTCTTACAACGCCTTCTAAGGCACCTACCACTCCAAATCCAACTACCCCAACATATAATAACAACGGTGAGTCTTCTAATCCAACACTTGCATCACTAAGAAGACACGTAGTCTAAGAGAAATTTATGATGAAACACAAGAGGCTGAAAATGATGATTTATGCTCTAATTTTGCATTCTTAACACAAGTTGATCCAGTTTATTTTGAAGATGCCATTAAAGATGACAAATGGATTGCAGCCATGAATGAAGAAATTCAGTCCATTGACAAGAATCAAACTTGGGATCTAGTAGAGCTTCCTAAAGGCAAGGATGTGATTGGGGTTAAATGGGTTTACAAGACAAAGTATAATGCTGATGGAAAAGTAGAAAAACACAAGGCAAGACTAGTAGCTAAAGGCTTCACACAACAACCTAGCATAGACTACAATGAAACATTCACACCTATTGCAAGATTGGATACAATAAGGATGGTCTTATCTATTGCAGCTCAAAACAATTTGAAGGTTTACCAAATGGACGTTAAATCAACATTCTTGAATGGCATTTTAGAAGAAGAAGTGTATATAAAACAACCACCTGGTTATGAAGTTTTGGGAGAAGAACATAAGGTATACAAACTGAAAAAGGTACTATATGGTTTGAAGCAAGCTCCTAGAGCTTGGTACAACAGGATCGATTCTTATTTTGTGAACAATGGGTTTAACAAGTGCGGCAATGAACCAACTTTGTATGTCAAAGTGAATGATGAAGGGGAAATATTGATAGTGTGCTTGTATGTAGATGACTTGATATTCACAGGTAACATGTCAATTAACTCATTCAAGGCAACCATGGAAAGAGAGTTTGATATGACTGATTTGGGGCTCATGAAATATTTTCTTGGGATAGAAGTACGTCAAAATGAACAAGGCATTTTCGTATGTCAAAGCAAGTATGCTAATGATGGTTGAAGAGATTTAATATGGCAAATGTAAATCCATCACCTACCTCTGTTGCATTGGGCTTAAAGATTAGCAAGAATGATAAAAGTCCTAGTGTTGATGCAAATTTATTCAAGAGATTAGTTGGCAGCCTTATGTATCTAACCGCCACAAGACCAGATATCATGTATGGGGTTAGTCTCATTTCTAGATTCATGGACAAACCAAAAGAATCACATTGGAAAGATGGAAAAAGAGTTTTAAGTTATATAGCTAGAACAAAGAGCTTTGGAATTTTGTATACATCTTCAGATAATTACTAACTGATTGGATATACGGATAGTGATTGGGGAGGTAGCATGGATGATAGAAAAAGCACTTTGGGGTATATCTTTCATATAAGATCGGGAGCTATCTCTTGGGCATCAAAGAAACAACCAATTGTGGCACTCTCATCAGCTAAAGAAGAATATGTTGTAGCCACATCAATAACTTGCGAAGCAGTATGGATGAGGAGAGTACTTTCAAATTTGAGGCATCCACAAGAAGAACCTACAAAAATTTCTAGTGATAATAATTTTGCAATCGCTTTATCTAAGAATCATGTATTTCATAGATAGAGAAAGCATATTGATACACGATAACATTTCATTCGAGAATTGGTGAACAATGGTGACATATATCTTGAGTTTTGCAGGTCCAAAGAACAACTAGCAGACATTTTCACAAAGCCGCTTGCAAAGAATGTTTTTGAACATCTCCGGGAAGAGATTGGCATTGCAGACATACATGGCAGTGAAGATTAAGGGGGAGTGTTGGTGACGTGGATATCCAGCTAGATTTTGTTAATATCCCCTGCCATAGTTTATCAACTACTCTCCAAATGCCGCATTTAATTCTTCTTTTCTCCTTCTACATTCTTCTATGTATCTTGACTTTTCTACTTGCTAGTGTATTCAAGAACCTTCTCCTGTCTCTTAAAAAAAGGACTATGTTTTTGTAAATGGAAGTTGTTGTTGGATACTCTGTTTTTTTTGGAATGAATGTATGAATCCGATACTCTGTTCTGGGATGTATGTATGAATCAAGAGCAGGCAATATTAAAACTTTGTTTTTCTTTAATTACTAAGCTATAAACTGTTATTTGGTTCTTTTCTCTTTTCTGTAGGAATTGGTCATTTTGTTAGTTTATGTTTTTACTAGCATTGTGCACTAACAATTTGATGAATATCCTCCACACATGCTTGAAAGATGAATAATTTCTTTTCCATCGCCCTTCAATTCTTCTCTATAAGCACCAATGTGTAGTGTCTCCATCCAATCTGATTTATTATATCACTCTGAATGCATCTCCCTTTGAACGACGATTAGGGATGGATCCAGAAACTTAGTGTGAAGGAAGAGGTGATTCACAATCTAGATTGAAATGGTGGCTTTAGAAAAACAACGCTCCTTCTCTTCAAAAATATTTTTCTCCACAAGCGATGGCTATAAAGTGTACAACAACTAGGAAACAAATTTTCCAACTGTTCCTCACACAAACAAAGATCTCCTATGCAGTGGTTGTATTTCTTTCTTCCTCAGCATCAATGAATAGATTGAACAAAACAACAAATCAATCCACATAGTCACACAAAACAACACTCTCCTATGCTAATGAACTCCTACAATGGATTTAACTTACTTCTTTCTCATTCTCCTTGGCCCTCCCATGAGGAAGTTAGGCCAATACTCTCATACCATCACCAACTAGATCAACATAAAGTGGATCTCATTAGATAAAAATAGCTAACTCATAAACTCACAACAAACCCAATCTTAGCTGTAAGCATTATCTGTAACGTGCAAAATATTCGTTTTTGAGGAAGGATTTTTTTTTTATGAGAAATTTTGTATAGGTGATTCATTTAGAGTAATAATAGGAATAGATAATTACTAAATTGGATATCCCATAGTCTAAACTTTCCATTATTTTTGGCCTTTTTAAGGGTATATAATTTGAATGCCAAAAATTGTTGGAACTCCATATTTGAGTAATCTCGTCTATATAATTTAAATGCCCTAAGGGTTTTTCAGGTTGATGATTCCACCAAGATCTGTTTGGATGGATTCCAGTGAAAATGTTCAAAAGGATGAATGTTTAGACAACGAGGGATTGAATATTAGTTTGATATGTATTAATATATTAATGACATGTAAGCTTAAATATATGGATGTGAAGTTTGGGGATGTAGTATCTCTCTAGAATCCCCGATAAGGATAGAGAAAATACAAAAGAATTTTATAACCTATAATCTCAAAATTAAAGGAAATACACCCTATCCCATCCTCCTCTTAGAGGAAATCATTTCCTCCATTGAGAGCATGACTATGACTAGATACCTAATGTATAAGAATAAGTTAAACAACATGGAAGACACGAGGCTTCCTAAAATTGCTTCAAAATCCAGTCGTAACCACCATCAACTCTACCGAGGATGAAAAAAGGAGGCCCAACCACCATCAACTCTACCGAGGATGACAAAAAGAGGCCGAGTCTTGGCTAAGCTATTGGGGAATAATGGAAGACACCATTTCGGAGAATAAGGATACTATTAAAAATATCATCAAATCAAAATTTATGGAGAAAATGTGGTGTGATAAAGAGTTAGAGGAAAAAATAAAATGAAGGTATTATAAGGATGTAATCAACCATAATCTAAAAGATCAAAATTGTCTCTCTGTTTGACAAGTGTAAAGAAAAAAAAAACATTGCTAAGATGAAAACAAATTCTCATGAGCTCCATAGTGAAATTGGGCATTGGTCAATTCCTAAATGGCCATGAGATGAAAGAGCATGTCACCTTTGTGACCTTTGTGAAAATAAGAATGTTGAAGATGAAAAGAACTTTCTCTTAGATTGTCCAGCCTATACCCAAATTAGATCTCAGTTTCAACTTTCAAGATATTTGTCACACTACCAACCTTCATAACCTTTTAACTCAACAAAACTAGGATTTTAAATTTCAATTGTGTGTGTGTGTCTGTGTATATAGTTGATATTGAAATTTTTTCCTTAACATAGACATTGAAATATTTTATTTATGGTCCATATTGAAATCAACTCCATATTAAACAAGTCAATTGGGTGTAGCTTGGATGGTTGTGAGGAATGATTGTTAACCTGCCCACTTGGGTTCAATTCCCATAATGACATGAATAAAGCTAAAAAATGAAAATATCCCTTTAAAAAAAAGAAGAAGAGTCCCATAATGAAATGAATAAAGCTAAAAAATGAAAATATCCCTTTAGAAAAAAGAAGAAGAGAAGAAATTTTCTGTGGACATAAAATGATTTTACTTTAAGGTGGAATCAATATTTATTTATGGTCAAAATTGAAATATTATTTTTGTTATTAATCTTTTTTAAATGCCACTTGTTAACTAAATGAAATAAAATTAAGAAGATAATTATGAATGAATCAATCACACTCAGTGGGCCTAATGGTTAAGAACAAGTATTTCCTCATAAGAGGTCACAAATTCAAATCCAGAAAGAGTAGGGTATGTATACACCAAACCTTAAAAATAGATTATTATTATTATTATTATAGTACATGAAAATGATCTCATGCTACTATTTTCTATCATTGACTATGTTAAATAAAATATAGAAGGCAATTATGAAATTAGGAATGAATTGGACATACTACACAGAAGTAATTATATGTCTCTAATGCACTTAAGAAAAACCTTAAATCAAAATAAGATCACCCAAAAATACTCAGTCGCTCTCATATGTTTACTTCTTCTGGGATTGGGTGGGAAATCGTTGTTTTCACTCTCATATCTTGATTTCTTCTAGGGATTGGGTGGGAAATCGTTGTTTTCTGATAAGATTTCCGCCGACTCACTGAGTCTTTGAGCATTTTTATGCAAGTCGGGACTCTTTGGGCTTATTGATTGATTAATTCATTGCAGTGCAGTGTACAGAGAAAAGCAAGGCAATGGTGAAAACACCATTAGTGGGCAGATTACAGTTGGGGTGTCAAGGATTTGAAGTGTCGGTGCAGGGATTGGGATGCATGGGTATGTCTTATGGCTATGGACCGCCGAAGCCCGACGAAGAGATGATCTCTCTAATTCGCCATGCTGTCATCTCCAAAGGAGTTACTTTTCTCGACACTTTGGAGTTTTACGGCCCTTTCACCAATGAAGTCCTGATTGGAAAGGTCAGACATGGATCATGGCTATTTATCTTTTCCTGTTCATGTCTCTATCCTGTAGCTTAACCAAGATAGATTCCTAATCTATGCTTTGTTGATTGCAGGCCATTAAAGGAATAAGGGACAAAGTCCAAATAGCCACAAAGTTTGGATTTAGAGTCGTTGAGGGAAAACCACAGCTTCGAGGAGACTTAGAAATAATGGAGAAAGTGCTAGTTGTAAGCGCCAGTTATAAGTGCCAGTTGTAAGTGCTAGTTATAAGCATCAGTTGTGAGAGTCAGTTGTAGGCGTGTTAAGAGTCGGTTCTTAGTTAAGAGTCTAGTTGTCTTTGGTTTGCATGTAACCGACTCAGGAGAGTCTTTTCCTATATAAAGATGTAATCTGTCTTCATTAATGTATACAGAAGTGAGCATAGCCTCACTGTGGTGTTTTGCTCGTATATTTTAAGTTGGTATCAGAGCGCTGGCATTCTCGATTTCGAGGAGCGTTGACCATTTCCTTTGAAAAAAAAAGACATGATTTGTTTTCTAAATCGTGAGTTGAAGAAAACGCGTGGGTTCTTTATGTTGATGAGAAGGCCGTGAGATCAGGTGGAGGGCCATTGCAGGCCGTGTGCAAGTGAGGGAGTCATGTGTTCTCAGATCTGGTGCTACTCCGTGGACTCGTGAGATCTGCATCCATTGTTGCGCGAGCTTGGGAAGAGAGCCGTGAGAAAATCGTGGAGCCTCCTCCATTCACAATTTGCATGAGTTAATGCGTGAATTTAGTTCAGAGTTGGTGCGTGGTGCAAATAGTAAGTTTTCTTATGGAGTGATATGGTGCAAATCGTAAGTTTTTTTTTATGGAGTGATTTGGTGCATGTAAAACATAAGTTTTGTTTTCTGTTGGAGCATTGAAAGAGGAAGCGTGAGTTTTATGAGTCATTCACGATTTGCATGAATTATTAAGCTTTATGTGAGCTGAGGTGGGGTTATGATTTAAATGTGTATGTATGATTTATAAGTTTTTCTTATATTTCTTTTAAGAAAGTTGAGAACAAAGATAGATTTGGATCAGTGGATCCGAAGGCAGAGCGACGAACTGCTCAGCACAGGAGAAAACTCGACCGAAAGTTGCATATCCTTGGTGATTCACTTGCGGAGAATATCTTGCAGTGATGGCGAATCCTCTGGTAGAGACCTACCTCAACGAAGCCAACAAGTTAGATGGCTCAAACTTCATTAACTGGAAATTCAAGATACAGACACTCATGGAGGGCTATGGTGTCTGGAACATTGCGAATGGAACTGAACTGAAACCTGATGCGGCTGCAGGCGTAACAACAGCACAGATCCAAGACTGGGAGAAGCACGAAAACAAGGCAAAGGTATTGTTGCGCATGTTAGTTAAAGATAGCATAATTCCACATATTAGAGACGCTACAACTTCTGCTAAAACATGGACAGCTCTTAAAGCATTGTATGAAACTAGCAACACAAATCGCATTTTGTTCCTGAAAACTAAATTGCTAGGCATTAAGATGGATGGAAATGAATCTGTTAGTTCATTTTTGGGTCGCATTAAAGAGGTGAAAGACAAGCTAGTAAATATAGGGGAAACTGTTTCCAACACTGATCTAGTGACTATTACCTTAAATGGTACGCTAGAAGATTATCATATGTTCATAACAGGTCTTGTAGCAAGGGAGAAACCTCCTACGTTTGAAGAATTGACAAGTATTTTGCTGCAAGAGGAAGAGAGCCGTGGGAATCTGAAGCCTTAGAATAAAGATTTATCACTATGGTCAAATAATAGATCTGCGAGAGGGAGATCAGGGGTAAGAGGCAGAGGAGGCAGTTCATGGCAGAGAAGCGGTTCATGGCAGAGAGGCAATTCATCGCAGAGAAGACAATCTCCAAATCAAGGTATGCAATCTGATAGGAATGAGTCAAAGAGTTGTTTTTATTGTGGTCGACCTGGACATATGGTTAAAGACTGTCATAAGAAGAAAAGTGATGAGGCTAGGAATAAACCTAGAACACATTTAGGTCATTATGTAGAAAAATCTTCAAATCAAGATCACAGATTATTTATTGCTAGTGATGATATTGATGAACCCTCAAATTTTGACTCACGGGATCTTAGGCTGTTTGTGTCTAACGCTACTTTATCTGCTGAAATTGATGATTCTGATGCCTAGTTTGTGGATTCCAGAGCATCAGTACATATGAATTGTAATAAAAATTGGAATTTTAAAGAAACACATAATGGTGCTAGCATATATCTTGGAGATGACCGCACTCATCATATCAAGGGATATGGAGACATTCCTGTGACATTGCCAAATGGTACCATTCGTCACATTCGCAATGTGGTGTATGTGCCAGTAATAAAGAAAAAATTGATCTTTGTGTCCACCATTATATATCAGAACTTGAAGGTTGAATTCTTCAAGAATTATTGCATAGTGAAGGATCTGCTGGACCACTTCTGAACTGTTGCAACAGGTGTCAGAGTAGGAGGTCTATACAAACTTGATGTTACCAGCAAAGCACATCATGCACTGACTTCTGCCACTATGCCAACATAGATTCTTTGGCATGAAAGGTATGGACACATCAATCATCCTGATTTATTGTTATTACAGAAAAAGAATATGGTTGAAGGACTTCCCATGTTAAAGAATGAGAAAGTTGCTTGTAATGGATGTGCATTAGGAAAGATGCACAGAGATGAATTCCCCTCTAATCCTGATAACAAAAAGAGAGATGTGTTAGATCTTGTGCATAATGATGTTTGTGGGCCTATGCAGACTCGGTCTTTAGGAGGTGCATTTTACTTTCTGTTATTTATTGATGATTGCACGAGATACACATGGGTTTACTTCCTTAGACAAAAAAGTGATGTTTTTGAGTACTTTAAGGAATTCAGAACCATGGTGGAAAAGCAGACAGGAAAATCCATCAAAATCCTTTGTTCAGATCAAGGGGGAGAGTATAAATCAGGGGACTTCAACAAATATTGCAAAGCTAATGGAATACTACAACAGTTTACAGTACCTCACACTCCATAGCAAAACAGAGTCGCCAAAAGGAAAAACAGAACTCTGGTAGAGTGTGCACGCAGTATGATGAAAGGTAAGAATCTCTCAAATGCATTTTGGGCTGAAGCCATAAATACTGCAGTTTATTTAAAGAATAGAAGTCCAACAAGGTGTCTTGATAGTGTTACTCCTTCCGAAGCCTTGTATGGTTCCAAACCTGCAGTTATTAATTTGAAAGTATTTGGGTGTAAGGATTTTGCACATATTCCAAAGGAGAATAGGAGGAAATTGGATGCTAAAGACACTAAATGTATTTTCATTGGGTATTGTTCTGAATTTAAAGCATACAAATTGTTTGTTCCTGCTACTCACAAAGTATTTGCAAGTAGAGATGTACTTTTCCATGAGCAGGAAACAGGAAATCATGACGACAACAGTCATGAGGAATGGCAGAGACTTCTTGATGAAGGAATTAAAGAAGAGCAACAGCAACAGCAGCCCACACAGCAAAAGCCATCCCCACAGCGACAATAGCAACCATCCCCGCAACGACAACAGCAACAGCAACAAGAAGGACTCAGTGATATGGACAATTCAAGCAGTCACAATTCACCTAGAGGTGAAGACAGATCTTCACAAAGTGGGGAGGAAGATAATCAATTGAGAAGATCTTCAAGACAGGTTCAGCTTCCTGAGAGGTATAAAGACGATGCCCTAATGAGTAGCATTTCAAATGTCATAGAACCCATGAATTTTGATGAAGCTAATGAACATGATGAATGGCGAAATGCAATGGAGGAAGAATATGAATCTATAATGAAAAACAATACTTGGGAATTGACTGAATTGCCTAAACATAAGAAGCCCATTAGATGCAAATGGATATAAAAACCCAAGTTTAAATCAGATGGTAGTATAGATAAGTATAAGGCTAGACTGGTTGCAAAGGGGTATTCACAAACAAAAGGTATTGATTATGCTAAAACATTTGCACCAATAGCTAAATTGAATACTATCAGAATGTTAATCGCTTTAGCTACAAAGTATCATTGGAAGTTGCATCAGTTAGATGTTAAATATGCATTTTTTAATGGTGAATTGAAGGAAGAGGTTTACCTTACTCAACCTGAAGGGTTTGTTGAAAAGGGGCAAGAATACTTAGTGTGTAAGTTAAAGAAAGCATTGTATGGACTAAAACAGACACCTAGGTCATGGTATGAGAAGATAGACTCTTTCTTTCTTCAACAGGGTTTTATGAGGAGCAAAAGTGATCCAAATCTGTATATCAAATTTGATGAACAAGGGTATATAGTATTGATTTCATTATATGTTGATGATTTAATAATTACAGGAAATGTAGAGAAGCTAATTGATGAAATCAAGGAGCAGTTATCAAAGGTATTTGAAATGAAAGATCTTGGTGAGTTACATTACTGCCTAGGTATTGAAGTTTGGAGAAATGCAGGCCAAACTTTTGTCTGTCAGAGTAAGTATATTAGAGAAATACTTGAGAGAATTAAAATGGATCAGTGTAAGTCTTCTACTGTTCCCATGCAGTAGAATGTGAAACTTTCTTGTGATGATGGTTCGAAGGAGGTGAATGGCACTATGTATAGACAGATGGTGGGTAGTCTGAATTATCTCACCACAACCAGACCTGATATTTCATATTCTGTGAGTGTGTTAAGTCAGTTCATGGCGAAACCTCATGAAATTCATTGGAATACAACAAAGGTAGTACTCAAGTATCTAAAAGGTACACTTGATTATGGTATTAAATATATCGATGCATCTACTGTTGATATGATAGATTATTCAGATTTTGATTGGGCTGGCAATATGGATGATCGAAGATCAACCACTAGATATGCGTTCAGCATTGGATCAGGGGTTGTTTCATGGAGCAGTAAAAAGCAACCTATTGTATCTTTGTCTTCTACTGAAGCAGAATATAAAGCCTTGTGTGCATCAACTTGTGAAGCTGTTTGGTTAAGAAGACTTCTTGAAGATGTTGGAGAAGAATGAAAGGAACCTATGATGATCAGATGTGATAATCAAAGTTCAATCAATATTGTGAAGAATACGATTTTTCATGCAAGGACAAAGCATGTTGAATCTCAGTATCATTTTGTTTGAGAAAAGTTGCAGTCAAATGAAATAACTCTTGTATATTGTAATACTAGTGAAAATGCTGCTGATATTTTCACTAAGCCTCTTGGAAAGATTAAGTTTGAACTGTTTAGGGAGATGTTAGGTGTAGAAGTCAATCCATTCTCCATTAAGGGGGAGACTTGGAAATAATGGAGAAAGCGCTAGTTATAAGCGCCAGTTATAAGCATTAGTTGTGAGAGTCAATTGTGAGAGTCAGTTGTAGGCGTGTTAAGAGTCAGTTCTTAGTTAAGAGTCTAGTTGTCTTTGGTTTGCATGTAACCAACTCGAGAGAGTCTTTTCCTATATAAAGATGTAATCTGTCTTCATTAATGTATACATAACTAAGCGTAGCCTCACCGTGGTGTTTTGCTCGTATATTTTAAGTAGGAGATCCTGCATATGTTCGTGTTGCCTACGAAGCAAGCTTGAAGAGACTTGATGTGGATTGCATCGATCTTTATTATCAACATCGTATCCACACCAAAGTTCCCATTGAAGTTACGGTATGTATGGATTTCAAAGGATTGTTTTCGAAGCATAAGGGCATGCATGGATGAAATAGATATATTTTCATCCATATAGGTAGATGCCATCCAGCTTCTAAATTTGTTGTATTTTTCATATATGATAGATTGGAGAGATGAAGAAACTAGTGGAGGAAGGGAAAATAAAATATATAGGCCTTTCGGAGGCTTCTGCATCAATAATTCGAAGAGCTCATGCCATTCATCCTATAACAACAGTTCAACTAGAGTGGTCTTTGTGGAGCAGGGATGCTGAAGAGGAAATTATTCCCACTTGCAGGTATAAGAGGTCTTCTAATTAGGATTTGCCATGCCATTTGCCTTATATTATGAATTGTTTACTGACTTATTAGCATTCTAATTGCAGGGAACTCAGTATTGGAATTGTGCCATACAACCCACCAGGGAGGGGTTTCTTAAGTTCGGGAGAAAAGTTACTTGAAAGTTTAACAGATTCTGATTATAGAAAGGTATTTTGGATGATTTTTCTTATTTATATATTTTATTTTTATGAATGTAATTTTAGTTGTTTATTAGCAATTCAACTTAGTGCAGATTCCATCTATTCCATGGGCAAAGTGCTATGGAGTAAAGTTAACAGTTAACTTTAGTTTATTTTGCTTTGTTATGATTTGCAATATAGATAAGATTTGCTTTTAATAGCTTATATTTTTCTTTAATTATATTCATTATATAAAGTTAACTTGGATTGAAGTGATATTTTTAAGAAATTGATAAAAAAATAAAAAATATATTTTAAGAAACTATTATTTTAGAATAAAATATAATTAGAAAGTATTAAAATTAAAAGTTATTAAACATTAAAAAAATTATAATATCTATATATATAATTGAAATTCATCAAATTTCAAAATGGTTGAGAAGGTCAAGAGTATTTAACGACCTTCATTGATGAAGTCAAACAATTATATTTACAGTAAACATTTTATATCAATGTTCGTTTTGTGAAGTTTTCCTCACTGATTATATTGATTAAAAAATGATTTTGATTTTTTAATTTATATTTACATATAATTTTTTTGGTTATCCAATTTTATATTATTATTGATTTTTTAAGACAGTTCCAAGGTTTGAAGCAAATAATTTATATCAATGTTTGTTCTGTGAAGTTTTTCTCACTATACTGATTGTATTGATAAAAAAATGATTTTGATTTTTTAATTTATATTTACATATAATTTCATTGATTATCCAATTTTATAATATTATTGTTTTTTTTTACAGACAACACCAAGGTTTGAAGCAAAGAATCTTGAAAAGAATAATGTAGCATTTGAAAGGATATCTGATATAGCTTCAAAGAAGGGTTGCTCCCCGGGTCAACTTGCACT
>CBVK0101878103.1:0-15118 GCA_900067695.1 Picea abies
ACCCCAACTACTGGCCCTTTTGGCAACACCTGCGAAGAAGATGAAGTCTCACCCGAGGTAGAGGCAGGGGTGGTTGCAGGAATCAAGTGTCTACAACCTAGCTGGGACACAAATCTATGATTAAAACACTAACAGAGCACTTAGAAATTAACATTCATCAGTATTTAACCCTTATTTACATCACAGATTTAAATCCTTATTACAAAACAGTGCAGTATTCAACAATATCTAACACCTCCAATCACTTAGCACATAGAAACAAATCAGATCTAGCATTCATTCACATCACTAGGCACTAAGCTTCTATATCAGATGCATCTAACATACATAAAGATAACAACATTAAGCATAAATCACATCGATCATGCAAGGAAACCATAACATAGGATATATGTGGTTCAACCCCAGTGTGGGGCTACGTCCACCAACTCTTCTTCTTCTTTATTATCTTTTGCCAACATTCTTACATGGACAGAGCCCAAAAACCCCACTCCGCATAGGACAAGAGATCTGCATGCACCTCATCAGATCCTCCTTCCAAGAGTTAGGTCACAGCACAAAGCCTTCTTACACAGTTTGCACACCATATTCTTACAATCACTTACACTTATCTCTACAAGTCCTAACACATAGCATGCAAAAATCCTCTAGCTCCACACTAAGCCACAAATATTCACTACTACTTCACTTAGCACACTGGCCCCTTCTTACATCACCTAGATATCTATTTATACATTACAAAATGGGCCTAAACATGAGTAAACCCATGTTCTGACATCCCATAACCTGTTACATAAACCCTAAACCCAAAAATCCCACAAAAAAGGGGTGAGATCCCACGATCTCTACTTCGCCTAGTGCTCTATCTTCGACCAGCCTGTCGAAGTCCCAAAATCGGTCAAACGTGACCCAAGTTATCCAAAACTTGGTCAAGGGCCAAAAACCAATTATAGTTAAGTTTACAGCCAGGGGAAAACATGGTGTTACAATCCCCTCCCATTAAAGGAATATCGTCCTCGACATTCTATCTGTCGATGTGCTCTATATGTACAGAATTAAAAAAAACTAGATATGCATGTCTCATGGAATCCTCCATTTCCCATGGTGCCTCATTTGGGCCCAAGTGTTTCCACTGCACCTTGACCTGTGCAATGGTTATGTTCCTGAGTGGGGTCTCCTTCATGTCTATTATGCATTTAGGTTTTGGTAGGAATTCTCCCTCTAGTTCCACTTGAAACACATGTGAGTCAATGATATGATTAGAATAATGTACATATTTCTTTAATAACGAAACATGGAAAACACCATGTGCCTTCATGATGGAAGGGAGTGATGGAATATAGTCTATAGGTCCCACTCTATCCAAAATCTCAAAGGGTCCACAATACTGAGGTGCCAGCTTGGCACAAGCTCCCATCCTCAAGGAAATTTTCTTGGGCCTAACTCGAAGATACACATGATCCCTTGTTTTGAACTCTCTAGGATTCCTCTTTCTGTCTGCATAGATTTTTTGTCTATCCTGAGATATTTTCATATTTTTCTTTATCTAAATTACTTATTGTTCCATTTATTTTAGCATGTCTGGCCCAATTGTAATTGTATCTACTGGATTATTCCAAATAATTGGAATCTTGCATTGTATTCCATGCAGTGCTTCAAAAGGGCTCATTTTTAATGACTCTTGATAGACATTGTTGTAGGAAAACTCTACCAGTTGTAGGTAGTCTTCCCACTTCTTAGGCTGATGCATTGCATGCATCCTTAACATGTCCTCTAATACCCTGTTTACCCGTTCTTTCTGTCCATCATTTTGAGGGTGATAGGCTGTACTAAATAGCATTTTTTTTCGAAACCAACAAACAGAGATTTCCAAAAGTTTGAAGTAAATTTTGTATCTATGTCGACTATAATTTCCTTAGACATGCCATGCAATCTAAATATCTCTTTCATGAAAACACAGGCAATATCTATTTCCTTGCAAGTTAACTTGACAGGAATGAAGTGAGCATCCTTGCTCAGTGTTTCCATCACTACCATGATGGCGTCATTCTGTTTGGTTGATTTTGGTAACCCTATGATGAAATCCATGGAGATGGTTTCCTATTTCCATTCTAGAATTGGTAGGCGATGCAACAGCCCTGATGTGTGCCAAGTCTCTTCCATAACTTGTTGACATTCTAGACACTTAGCTAAGTAATTATCTATGTCCATTTTCAGTCTGGGCTAATAAAATAGTCTCCTAGTGGTCATGATCATTTTCTAATAACCAGGATGACCAGTATATGGTCTTTTGTGTAGTTCATCCATTATGAACCTCTTCAACTCGTCACAATTCAAAATATACAATCTACCTTTGTAAGTTAGCAGGCCATCATTCAACATCTGATAGCCTTCATACTTTAGCCATGTGGGCTCTTGCTTTAGGTATGATGTCACAATCTTGAAAAATGCATATGATTATTGTGCACTTTTGACTCTCTCTTTGATGTTTGATTCAATGGTTCCTACAACTGCCAAGTGAACCACTTTCATACTTCTACTAAGGGAATCATCCACCCTATTCTCCTTTCCTTTGATATGTTTAATTTCAAAATTAAACTCACTAAGGAGAGCCATCCACCTAGCTTGTCTAACATTGAGTTTTGATTGGTCGAACAAATATCTCAACCTACTATGGTCTGTCATAATCACAAATATTCTACCTAAGAGGTAATGCCTCTGCATTTTTAAAGCATGTACTATGGTAGCCAATTTCATATCATGGGTCGCATAGTTGACTTCATGCTCATTCAATTTTCTAGATTCGTAGAAAATAACACATCATTCTTGCATAAGGACTCCTCCGAGCCCTTCCTTGTAGGAATCTGTACACACAAGGAAGTCCTTGTTTGGGTCTACAATATTCAGCACAGGTGCATTGGTTAGTAGGTATTTCATCTCTTGAAATATTTCTTCACATTTTGATGTCCAAATGAATTAAACTCCCTTTTTTTGAAGGGAAGTGATTGGGAAACCAATCCTAGAAAATCCTTTTATGAACCTCCTATAGTACCCTGATAAGCCCATAAAGGATCTGATATCAGATACATCCTTTGGTGTAGGCCAATCCATAATGGATTTGAGCTTTTTAGGATCAACTGCCACCCCTTCTTCAGAAATAACATGGCCTACATAATGGACTTGTTTCTAGAAAAAGTCACACTTACTAAACTTAGCATAGAGTTTATGTTCTCTTAGTACTTGAAGAACTAACTTCAGATGTTCTTCATGCTCTTCGCTATTCTCAAAATAGATTAGGATATCATCAATGAAAACCAATACAAATCTATCTAAGAATTTAATGAGTACATTATTCATTAATCACATAAAAGTGGTTGGTGCATTGGTTAGCCTGAATGGTAGCACCACAAAGTCATAGTGACCATTACTTGTTCTAAAGGTTGTTTTGTGGATGTCTTCATCCTTAATTTGGACTTGATGGTATCCAGACCTCAATTCAATCTTGGAGAATATTGTAGAACCCCTTAATTGGTCGAACAAGTCATCGATACTTGGTAAGGGATACTTATTCTTGATGTTCACCTTATTGAGTTATCTATAACATATGCACAATATGAGTGTGCCATCTTTCTTTTTCACAAACAAGGTTGGTGCTCCCCATGGATACACATTAGGCCAAATGTAGCCTTTGTCCCACATCTCTTTTAGCTTTAGTTTGAGCTCAACTAGCTCTAACGTACTCATTCTATAGGGTGTTCTAGACATCAGCACCACTCCCAGTACAAGCTCTATTGAGAAGTCAATGTCCCTTCTTGGAGGTATAACTGGCACCTCTTCTGTAAAGACATCTTTATATTCTCTCAATATGGGATGGTCCCCTAGGCTGGGTTTTTTGTTCTCAACAAAGTTCAGCACTTGTATTGCATACAAGGGACATCCCCTTCTGCAATACTTATTCACTTTGAGGGTTGATATTTGTCCCATTGAGACATGATTCTGAATCCCTTGCAGGGTTATCCTTCTTCCTCCTCCATATTAACACTCAAAATTTTTATTGTAACAGTCCAACTTGGTTTTATGGGCATCCAACCAATCCATTCCAATCAGCAGGTCATAAGACCCTAAAGGGATCATGTTTAGGGTTTCTCGGGTGGGTAATACATTCATAATGAATTATCCTGCTGGTATAACCTCTGTTACTTTTCTTTTGGTTCTAGTGGACAGTTTTACCAGCCATGATTTAACATGTTTAACTTGTTGCAATGTACATTTCTCAATAGTTTGAGGGGAAACATAACTCAAATTAGAACCAGGGTCAATTAAAATGGAAAAAGGATGGTTGGAAATCATACCTTCCATCTCCACCACTGAATCTTGGTGGTCACCTTTTCTATTATCCAAGGATACATAAATTTGTGGCATGCTCCTAGACACATCATTGATTTTGGTAGACTCTTGGATGTTGTAGACCCTCCTATTGTTTTGTTTCCTATGTGGAAAATCCCTCAACAAATGTTCTTCTCCACAACCCCAACATTTTAAGGGTTTTCTCTTTGTGTTATCAGTCTTACTTGGGGCTACTCTGAATGGTTTATTTCCACTCTGGGGTGGAAATTTTTGTTGATACACACTTCTAGTGGGAAGGCTCATCCTAGATATTTTCCCATGGTTCTTAAATATTGAGGATTTAAACCCCTTCTTCCTTAATATCGAATTGATTTTATTCTTCCAGTCTTTATGGGATTATGTCTTATTCTTGAATTGCCCATAGAAATACCTTTCCTTTCAAATAGTATCTTCTAAATTCTTTGGTTCATCAAACTCAATTATATCCTGATAGGACTAAGGTAATCCATTAATAAATCATTGCATATTTACTTTTTCATCCTTTATATAGGGCACATACCTCGTCATCTCAAGAAATTTGTTGATATATTCATCTATGGTGAGTTGTCCCAGCTTAAGTTCATAGAACTCCTTCGTCTTCCCATCAAAGTACTTTTCTGACAAATACTTCTTCTTGAAGTATTTATCAAATTGTTTCCATGACAAGTCCTTCTCATGGATTCCTTTCACATTCCTAAGGTCCTCCCACCAAATGGAATCTTTCTCATTCAGGTTGAAAATGGTTATCTAAGCCTTAAAGTTTTTAGAGTAGTCATGAACACTGAAGTACTTCTTTAATCCAATTAGACAAACTTCTACTTCTTCCCCATTCTTAATATCTCCATCGAAGGTGGGTGATTTGGATTTCTTGAATTCTTCAGGGTCATGACTCTTGGAATGTTTCCTCTTCTTTCTTCTCATCTAGGAATGGGAACTAGTTTTTCCACTAGAAGATTCCTTGGAATTGTCTGTGTCCTCACCAGAGGAATCTCCCGGTGAGTGTCTATTGGCTCCATGATGGGCCTTCCTTGAGGTTCTCCTCTTGGTGTGGCCACTTTTAGAACCATCCTTTTGTATATCAGGTGGACTTGGAGTTTTCTTAGTATGATGTTTGTCCACATGACTGATAGTTGGACCGTGTTGCAATTGTCGTTGTATATCTTATAGACTTTGTAGTAAGACTTCATTAATTTTAGTTTGTTTTTCTTGTTCTCTTATCATCCTTTCATTGTCATCCTTACAACTCTATAATTATACCATGAGGCTTCTTACAGTTTTGGAAAAATCTGGAGGGGTTTCCACCGCCATCCTCTCATCAGATTCTTCCTCTTTATTGTGGGATCTTTACCCCAATTCATTGTGTGTCACCATCCCTTACATTGTACTTTTCCTATTTTTCGTTGTGTGCTTGAGTGTTGATAAAACATTCTTTGTTAGTTAATGATTTACTATTTTTATGAGCAGCACACAGTTCAAGTTATTCAAAACATATACAATAGTATAAAGTTTCTTAAGAATGAGATAAGATAGGGTGTCACCCCTAAAATTTTTGTCTAAGTATGGTTTTTAAGTGACTCGTGCATGAGCCCTAGTGGGCCAAGTGTGGTAACCATGCTCTGATACCAATTTGTAACACACACGACATCTTAAAAAAACATCAATGGATGGGGCATCAAAAACTTTTCTTTCTCTTGGTTCATTTATGGTCCCCTTAAGGTGAAAACCCTCATCTTATGTTTACCTAAAGTGTACTTCTCACACTACATGCCTAAATCAGCTAGCAGAGTCCTCCTTGTGACCTTGGGTTGAAAACTAGGAGCTAAAAGGTTTTCTTAGCAAAGTTTTCAGGAGTTTGGAACTTCCGGAATTCAGGAGTTCCAATGGTATTGCACCACATTCCTCTCGAACGTTGAATTCCCAGATCATAGAACAATGGAGGGAATCAACGGTTCACGTCACTCTTTGAAATTATGTGGATGGAAAGAGGCTTTGGAACTTCAGGCTTCGAAGATATTTCCCACTCTATCATGCGATATCCCTGGAGTGCCAAACTGACGAAGTCATGGAGTACCATGACCAGTGGCCCTGTGTCTCCAAGAGTCAACATTCATGATCTATTTTGGGACTCCGGGCTTCGAGAGTTCAAGAGGGTTAATACACTCACTCGTTTGAAGTGTCGTACTAGAGAAGTTGTGAAGGAGCCTGAGATTTCTCTCGGTGGCCTCGGCCTTTGGGTCCTTTTGCAGATCTATGACACTACGCTTTGAACTTCTGGACTCTTAGAGTCCCAGACTGCCGAATGTTTCTCCTTGCACAAGGCAATGAAGAGGTAAGGACAGGTGGTCCATGACTACTCCACCTACCAATAAACAATTGAACACATTCCAAGGGGGAAAATATGACACATCGCCCCTTCAATGGGTGACATGTGTCATGCGTTAATAGGCCTATAGGGTCTACGAAACATACGAATTGAGTGGACACATGGCACGTCATACGTGGTTCCATGTCACCCTAATTAGGAATCAACACACCTCATCACTGCGGACCGATCGTCTTCTAACTTCTTCAATCTTATGGTAACGGTGTGTTTGCGTAACCCTTGGATCCACGACCTCTTTTACTTCATAACTTCGGTGTTAGGGGATTTCATGGAGTGACTTCCTCCCTACTCCTGGAGTGGTCAACATCGGGTTGACCATAGCCAAGATCTAATGACCAAGAGAGATCTTCAATGGTTCTAGGATCTACGGTTCACATTTATTTACAACTCCTAAATTCAGGGATTTTACTCACTCCACACTCCTCGTATCCTAGAGTATGACTTATTAGAAGTTACAAATATGATCTATATCTAATGATCAGATGAGAGCCCGAAGGGTCCTCAAAATCCTGGAGTCCTAGTTACATCACCAACCACTTTGGCAAGGCGGCCACATACAAGAGGTTGACATGTAGCAAGGGCTAGGGGTGACACATGCCCTCATCAGAGGGTGAAATGTGCCATGCTCTAATAGGTACAAGGGGTTTGAAAAATGTCCACATCTTGGCGACACGTGGTACCTTAGTTGCGGGTCCATGTCGCCTTGGATGATGTCAGTGAGCCAAATCATCCCCAGACAAACAACCTTCTCACGTTCTTCATATCTTATGGTAGAGATCTGTCCACGTAGATCTATATTTCCATGGCTCTCGTTGCTTCGCAACTTCGGGCCTCGAAACTAGACAACTCACCACATCTCGAATCCCCAGTAGTGTTAAGTCTCCAGACAATAAGCTCTGGTGCCACATGTCCTCTACCTATCAATGGTGGAGACACCAGTACAATTGGGTCAAATTTCGACGGCTTGTTTGACTCAATTGTCACTTTATATTATCAGGAGAATGATAAACAATGAACACCCTCAAATGTCATTTCACATGACATCGCTTTTCTGATGCCATAGCTATCGTCTCTATTGCGACCTTTCATGCAGACATGTGTTATCTTGGATTTGACTGTCCAAACCCCATATAGTCGTCACTACAGCGATGTCAGTGACATCGAACTTTCGACATCCCATTTCATCGGTCTCCACTACATGGACTCCATGGGAGTGACGTTACCAAAAGTCGCAATTGCGATGTTTGGTAACGCCGCTCAACCGATGGAAATATATATATATATATATCTGACATGTGTCCCATGGGAGCGATGTTACCAAACGTCGCAATTCCAACATTTGGTAACATCACTCAACTGACAGCCATATATATATCTCTGTCATGTGTGCCAAGGGAGTGACGTTACTAAACGTCGCAATCCCAACATCATGTAGGTATTTAAAAAAAAAATGTCAATTGTCAATCACAATGTCTCTTGTCTCCAACCTCAATTTTCATTTCTTTTTCATTTATTTTTCCATGGGACCATCTAGGGAAAGTACCCCTAAATTTTCCACACAAGCAACCTACAAATTGAAATAACTCAAGAACCATGATTCATTTCTATGAGAATTTTGCTTCATTGGATTCATCTTCATAGGACAATGTTAATGACACCCTTCTCCATAAGTCCTTAACCATACAAGCATGAATAATAGAATATTTTGGATGAGCTTGTTTGCACATGTATTAAAGCATTGGATTTGGATCTAGGGGTCAAATCATGATATCTCTCATATTCAACCTCGATGACTACTTGGGATGATGTACCCAATGAACTCACTTATTTCAACTAATATCATGATGTTCCTAGTCATGTGTTGCATTTTTTCCCTCGAGACCATTTAGGGAAAGTTTCCTTGAATTATCCAAGTAAATAAGCTACAACTCAAAACAACTAAAGAATTGTCAGTTGATTCAATAAGCAGTATGCTCCATTAGATTCATCTCCATGTGACTGTTTCCAATAGAACCCTTCTCCATGAGTCCTTGGACATGCAAATGTGCATAAGAAACAATAATGGATGAGGTCATTTCCACATGTGTTAAAGCACCAAATTTGGATCCAGGCATTAAATAACAAGATCTCACACATTCAACCTCAGTGACTACTCAAGGATGATGGCCCCAATGAAACTCATTTTTTGCAATTGATGGTTTTGCACCTATTTTGTCACCTAGATGAGAAAAAAAGAGGTTCTTACAAGCTTAGTTGGTTTAGCTAAGAAAGACAGCAGTAAAGGAAATGGTTAGAAGAATAAAGCATAAAAGACTAAGCTAAGAATTAAACTAGGAATGATAAAAACAATTAAACTATAGTGCATAAGGACATAAGAACAAGAAACAAACAAGACTCATGTCACCAATGGAAAGGATTGTATTAGTGAAAAGAAACACCAAGGAGAAAGGGAGACTTTGGGTCCCTTCTTCCTCCAAGGGAGGGCTCTTGGACCCCCAATATTGAGCTCTTCTTACAACTTGAAAACTTGAAAAAAAATGGTGAAAGAATCCCAAGCTAATTCACTCAAAAGGTGATGTAAATAGCTCAAATGGAATGGCACTAGTATGCTCTTGATGAGAAAAGAGAATTCCCCAAAGAGAATAGCAGCAGCATAACCTTACAAATGAATTCCTTGAAGATGTAATGCACCCATGGCCTCTTTTTATAGCACAACTTTGAGGTATTATGCAACCATCTTTTAGTGTGAACAAGGGGATGTTTAGGGCACCTTTAGGTCTTTGACCAGCCACCCAGCCGGATTCAGTCGAGATTTGGATGTCAAATCGACTTGGAAGCTGAACCAGAAGTGGGTGGGAGGATGACCAGCATCATAAATGTGTCATTCTTAGGTGTGTGCGTCTTTTAGCATCCATAGTCGCGCATTGTGCACATGTGTGCTTTTCCTGTGTTTCGTGATAGCGCATGTGCATGTGCTCCCTGTATAGTCATAGTGCATCCTAATTTTATAACTGTTTGTATAGTTTTGGACCTTTTGGAAATGATTTTTTGGTAATTTTGGTCCATGGGTGAACTTAATAGCTGTTTGGAGATGTTGGATTCCTGTAACCATTTGCGGACGAAATTTCAATGATAACAGATGCCCCCTGATGGATGAGGTTAGGAGCATACGTATAGCCGAAATTCATCAATGTTTCTTCTACTAAGAGTACTATTGTAAGAAAGAGCGATATCGAGAGTATCAAGAGTGACCAGGTGGAGGGAGAGGGGAACCTGTAGGACCCAACCTTTCTCAAGGTGTGAAAAATAAATTGTGTACAAACAAGGAGGGGCATGCCCCATGCTCGTGTAATGTAGCTTAAAAACGTGTAAGACAATAACTGAAATGATATGTTGGTGAATATGAATGCAGCGCCCGCATATGCGTGTTCGTAAAAGTAGAGGACAATTATAATGATGAACAATACTCTGAAAAAGTAAGCAATGACACCTATAGGAAGTATAAAGGATTTGGCGGGCATTGATGGCCCAACAAATTTTAGAGGTCTTCGGAAAATATAAAAACAACTGCAATTAAGACCCACTGTAACATGAGAAAGTGTTGAAGTCGAATGTTATGGGGGTCAACGACAGCAAAGAGCATTGATGGTTCTCCATGTGTCGTCCAAGACTCCTCATTGTGAAGGGAATGAGGGTCAAGATACGGTCGCCCTTCTAGAAACTGTGTTGATGTCGACAAAAAGGGAGATGCGACTCCAAGAAGCCAAGGGCTTTGGGAAATGCACTAGATGAGATCAGAAACTGAGGAGGTACATGGATGAAGTCAATATGGGTGGAGACTCAAGAATTCCCTTGGTTGGGGATATATGTGAAGTGGAAGCAATCGTACAACTAGGTCGAGTGTCAGGGGGACAACTAGATGGGGGATAAGTTGTGCCAGAGAGCAAAGGTAGGTGGCCTATAGGATACTCGGGGTTTATGGATGATGTCAACAGGAATAGAAAATAATGGATGCCCCAACCAAGAGCGACATGGGTTATGTTTGCCAAAAAAGAAGAAGGTCGCAAGAGGTGACGACAAAAAGCTATGTAAATGTTGGAAACAAAGGCTTTGTACAATTGCCAAATAAATAAATAATTGGGGGTGAGTGTACAAATACAGAAATGGGTACCCCAGTGCAATATGGATTGGCCTATGAGAGCACAAGTTGTGTAGGGAACTGGTGGAGGGTGAGGGGCCCCATGGGTGGGTCTCTGTATGAGGTAAGTGAATGAAGGGGAATTCGCAAATGGGCAAACTGATGTTGGATGAAATGGATGGTTAATGATATTGCGGAGGTGTAGTCAAAATAGAACCATGATGAGATAACCTGGGAGTCCATTGGGAAAGCTAGAAAAAGGAGGAGAAGAATTATGTGGTTGATTCTCGAAAATGCATAAGACTATCGAGACTCCCATCCCTAAAGGGTGAAAACAACATGAGTGTCAAAGTGCCAAGGGGAACTATGAATGGGACAAATCATGTTGGGGAGAGTGCTACCGGGTGACAGTACCAAAATGCAGTGGAGGTGACAGTACTGCAGAGCCGGATATAGGGACCCTAATGGAAAATTTCAGAGGGTGTGGCTGGAGATGCAATTGAGAGTCAAAGGGAATAATTACATGCCAGTCTCGATCATATACCTGAAGGGGTCGTGCTGGTGTGTGATGACCAAGTACCTGCACACATGAAAACCAAATAACTGACGTGAACAATATCTGAAGATAATGAACATATAACAGTTATTTGATAATTTTGAACATGAGCATGCATACCTGAATGGGGTATGAGAAAATGGCTCCCTAGGGACCGGGGATGGATGGTGACCCGAAAAGTATGACTGTGTAGGCAACAGGATCCTGATCCCGTGGCTAAAGATGGATCGCAAAATGGATGTCCAGAGCTCCCGGAAGGAAGTATGGAAGTTTTGGAAAAAAGGGTGTATATATAGTTGTAGGGCCCACATTGCCACCTCATTTGTACTTGCCGCTATAGTGATTAGAGAGGAGATTCCAAAGCAGATTCAGAGATTCTAGGAGTGCGAGGAAGCCAATCCGGGATGTATGAGAGTCAGGTTAGTGGTCTCATCCTCCTGTACAGTAGTTAGGTGTGAATTTTTTGGGCAGGACCGTACGGATGGTCATACGGTGGGTTTTTGGGATTGTGGCACCCCAAATGCGCGGGTGATCGATGGAGACCCGCACACGAATGCGCAAATGTAATGGGCACAGTCGCGCAAGGGGGCGCGCAATTTGGGAAAACAGATGCGCATGGGGTTGGAATCTGCTATGACTTTGGTAGTTCGAAGCAAAATGTAATGGTGCAGCTTCTAGACTGCGAGGACGACTACAAGGGCTAGTTTCTCTTCGTGATTGTATTTTAAGGGTGTCCTTGAGAGGTTTTTACTAATGTAGTAATTGACATGCTCACGGTCATCATCTCTAATTTGAACGAGAACTCCTGCTACTGAGACGACTGAGGCCGATATGTAGAGGATATAGTTGCGGTTATAGTCGGGTGGACTAATCAAAGGGGCGTTGGAGAGAGCCATTTTAAGATCAATGTCAAGTGTCCCAGCAGAGGTACCAAGAGACCCAATGTAATCAAGGGCCAGTGGACTGCAGAAGAAGACAGGTAAATTACTTCCTGAATTTCACAACAGTTTTTATGGGTATATCTTGGTTGAAGCCTTTAGAAAATTTGTCACAAATGCATAATGGTTAGAGCTTAGTAATGGTTAAAGCTTAGGACTGGATCAGGACAGCCAGATTGAATTGCAGTGATCTCTGCATTTTCTTTCATTTATGGGGTAGAAGACTTATCAAACATGTTATAAAAGTGATGAGATAGTTCTTTCAGATTCATTTTATTGGTTTTTTCATATTCTACGTTTTGGATCAAAATCATCATAATATTTTTTTCTGATGATGGATCACACTAGTTTGGTCAGAAACATCCAATATGAAAAAACCAATGGGATGAATCTGAAAGAACTATTTCATCACAACAATGGTCGCAAAAATCTTAAAACAAAAATGCCATAGAAGTATATGTTGAATTTGTTGAATTTGCTAAAATGCTGGATAATGAAATTGTATCATGAATTATGGTTTGCAGGTTGCTTGTGAAGCTTGTTGAAGAATATGGACTGCGAAAATGGTCGCAGATTGCACAGACTCTTGCAGGTCGCGTGGGAAAGCAGTGCCGTGAAAGATGGCACAATCATTTACGACCTGACATCAAGGCAGGTTATGCAACCTCTTTCCACGTTTTCTTGGCAGTTTTGACTTGCTTTTCCTATGGAATTATCTTTTCCTGCTTAGATAATATGCTGTTATTATCATATTCCCTTACTAAAATAAGAAAAAATAATACGCTGTTATTATCATATTCCCTTACTAAAATAAGAAAAAATGCCGAAAAACTGCACATTCCAGTAGCGAAGGCTTTATGCAGCATTTAGGGTTTCTACAGTGTTTTTGGTTTGCATACAACTACGAAAATATTCTTTCAGGCTTGAAAATGAAACGATGTCTTACCAGGCCATTAGTGTCACGTTCTTGGCTGACAATCTTGAGAAGCAGCTAACATTCAGGAACATAAAGTAAATCATTATTTTCTCCAGCACGCTTTTTGTGAAAAATTAACAACCCGATATTGCTGTATTTTTGGCTGATGAATTGATGGCTGCTGCATCTTTTTAGGGTTGGCCAAGTAGAATCAAGCTGACCATTTAACCAACCATATATATAACCCTACTGTAGGGCTTTTTAGAAGCTGACCATTTAACCAACCTTATATATAACCCTATTGTATGGCTTTTTAGAGTTTTCAGTTTCGAATTCGGATTCCAACCCTGGATTTTGAGGAATTTTATTGTACAATTTATAAGTTTACTATTAGAAAAATGTCTAGAGTTGGCCTGCGTACTTGCGATATACACATAAAAACTTAATCCATTTTCGGTGTTTTCTAGAGTTGGCCTGCGTACTTGCGATATACACATAAAAACTTAATCTATTTTCTTTGGACGAATGTATTTTGATAATAAAAAATATCCCCGACGTTGTAATTTTATTTATATTAATAAAATTACATTTTGGAGAGCTTGGAAAACATTCCAAATCCTTTAAGATAAATTTTAAATTCAAGTACTTTTGAAATTAGTTTTTCTTATACCAAATTTTATTCTTTTGAAATTAATTTTTCTTATACCAAATCTTATTCTTTTGAAATTAGTTTTTCTGATATTAAATTTTATATTTTATCAAAATCAAAATATCAGATTATATCTATTTTTCATCTTTTACCTATATTTTTATAAAATAAACAAACTATAATTACTTAATTATTTAAAAATTTGAAAATAACATACAAAAGTTTGAAATTAGTTTTTCTCATATTAAATTTTATATTTTATCAAAATCAAAATATCAGATTATATCTATTTTTCATCTTTTACATATATTTTTATAAAATAAACAAACTGTAATTACTTAATTATTTAAAAATTTGAAAATAACATACAAAAGTTTGTTTTGAAATTTTGAAAATAAAGTTATGAAAATAGTTAGCAGTCTGAAACTCTCAGTCTCTTGAATATGCTACCAGCTTGAAATCATCTACAACCAACTTTGCCTTCATTATTTTCTATGTATACATATAAAACTAAATATTGATGAAAACAGATTTGAGAATTTGATTTCTCTCTAAATAAGTCCATGAGATTTGAAAATTTGACAAAGCATTAACACCTCACATCAGTTGGATCACTAACTTTGTGACCCATTTTTCACTTAAAAATGTTACTATAAGTTTTAATATCATCAATCCAACATAATTATTTGTATCATTACCTACCCCAACTTTAAATTTCAAAATTAAAAATATGTGAATTATTTAAGAAAATTAAACCCCTTACCCCATAACCATATATTGAATCCTTGTGAGGTTTTATCTAAATATGCTCGGGTTCCACTTTTGTCTATTTGTTGAATAACAATTTGTCTGTCCTACTTATCTTGGGAGAATTATGGAAATCTATCAAAGATTGATTTACTTTGCATTGCATATTGGAGAGGAAGAATTTTCCCATGATCAAATATGATTTCAATCCTTAGAAACTAGATATCTCAAGCTAAATAATAGGGAGGAATGATACCTTTTAAAACAAGATTTGATATACCTCTGATTTAAAGCAAGGGGTGAAATCATGAAGGTGGGTTACACTTTTGCTTGTTTTATGAGAAAAAAAACTGTATTTTTATTTAGAATTTCACTTTACAGTAAAAACAAAACTTGTGAAGAATT
>CBVK0101878104.1:0-13980 GCA_900067695.1 Picea abies
CGATCTCACCATGCTTGATTCGAGTATTATTCAACCAAGCAGGAGTTTATTTTCATCTCTAGTAGTGACAGTGAGAAAAAATGGTAATTATTAGAGGATGTATCCTGATTATAGATATTTAAAAAAAATCACCATAAAGGTTAAATTACCTATTCAAAATATTGGTGAGATGTTAGATGAGATTCATGGAGTGGCTTATTTTACAAATTTAGATCTCAAATTAGGATACCACTAGGTTAGATTAATAAAATAAGACATTATCAAAACAACTTTTAGAACTCATGATGGGTAGTATGAGTTCTTGTTCATTCCTTTTGGGTTGACTCATGATCCTTTTACTTTTCAAAGCCTTGTGATTTTTTTTTCAACCAAAACTTAGAAAGTTTGTGTTAGTTTTATTTGATGATATACTTATCTATATCAAATCATGGGAAGAACACATTAAACATGTGGATAAAGTCCTACAAATTATTGAGAACTATAAATTGTATGTAAAAATATCCAAACTTTCTTTTGGGAAGCAACAAGTAGAGTATTTGGGTTATATTGTTTCAATGGAAGGGGTTAAAGTGGACCCTCAAAAGATCCAAGCTATTACAAAATGACCTATTCCTCATAACATTAGGAGTCTTAGAGGATTTTTGGGTCTTACAAGATATTCTTGGAAATTTATTAACAAGTATTCATGCATTGTAGGCCCAATCACATCTCTCTTGAAAAAAAATCATTTTTATGGAATGAAGAGGCTACCTCGACATTCTTACTCTTAAAAGATGTCATTTATTCTACACTAGTATTAACAACACTTGATTTTGGTAAAATATTCATATTCGAATGTGATGCATCTGGACAAGGAATTGGAGCAGTATTGACACAAGAAGGGAGGCCATTATCTTTTGAAAGTAAACAATTAAAGCGAAACGACTTGGTGAAATATACATATGAAAAAGAGATGGAAACAATTTTACATGTAATAAAAAAATGGTGACAATATCTCATTCGGAGGAATTTTAAAGTCAAGGTAGACCATGATATCCTAAAGTACTTTTTGGAACAAATATCTTCATTAGAAGAGAAACAAAAATGAGTATAAAAAATTCTAGGGTCTAATTTTGATATAATCTACAAAAGGGAAGGACAATATGGTCACATATGCCCTTTTAAGGATAGGAGAAGACTTAAGTTTATGTTCCATTACATATTCAATTATTGTGTGGTTGGAAGAATCTCAACATGAATGGAAAAAGGAAATAGTCCGAGACATAAAATATGATGTATAAAGGAAGAGACGAACTCTATGGAACATTGGGAGTGGAAGAGAGATATTCTTTGGTACATGGGTAAACTATTTTTATTCCCTCAATTGAAGTTGAAGAAAAAAATATTAATGGAGTCTCATGACTCTCTAGTGGTAGGACATTCATGCTTCCTTAAAACATATCAAGGGATCATATTTTTTAAGGGAAGGAATGAAGAAATACATTCAAAAATTTGTAAGATAATGTCAGGTAGGCCAAAGAAATAAACGAGAAATAGTAAAAACTCCAAGGTTACTTCATAAAATTTACACATACCTAATCAAATATGGGAAGAGATATCAATGGTTTAATTACAGATTTACCGAAATCATAAGGTAATAATGTCATTTTTGTGGTCATGGATAGACTCACAAAATATGCACATTTTTGTGGTTGTGGACAAACTCACAAAATATGCACATTTTTGTGGAATTCAATGTACACATTTTGAAATTCAAGTGGTATAAGTGTTCATGAAGGAAATTAATAGGCTTCATGGATTTCCTTAAGTAACAATAATTGAAAGAGATCCAAAGTTCCTAAGAAATTTTTGGAAATAATTATGGAAGATAGAAATAGTTAAAAAATAGAAATAGTTAAAAAATGTTTAGAGGGTTATCTACATTATTATTCTTCAGAAAATAAATATCAATGGGTGAAGTGGATTCCTCTTGTAGAATGGTGGTATAATACCACCTATCACACATCCACTAAGATGCCCCCATTTGAATCCATTTATGAATATATAGCTCCTAGTATCTCATACGTTTTGCAAGACCAGTCCAAAGTAGAGGAAATGGAGTCACATATGGAAAATAATAAAGAAACTTGACAATTCTTAAGGGAAACCTTCAAATGACACAAAATATAATTAAGCAGCAAGTAAATCAACATCAAAGTGAAATGCAATTTTAGGAGGATGATTGGGTATTTTTGAGACTACAACCTTATAAACAATCTAATCTCAAACAAAAGAAGAACAAAAAATTAGCTCCAAAATTTTATGGAAACTACATGATTATTCGTGTTATGATCCAATGCCTTAAAATGATAAGAAGTCAATGAATACAATCCACTTCGAGGGGGAAACCTCCTTTTACAATATATTCAATTCAAAATACCATATGATATGAGATAATACGATCCTAAGACTAGGCCTCCTTGACATATATATAGGAGACAAAGGGTCTTGTTATCCCCTAGCCTAGGGATAACTAAGGAGACCACGTCTTGAGGCCCACAGGTCCTAGACATGGAGTACCGATAGCCAAATGACTTAAGCATGGCCCCAGAGGGCCCATTGTTTCTTCGGTGCACTCCACATATCACCAAAAACAATATCCATTACACCAACCTGGTCCTGAAGTAATAGTGAGTCTTTCTCCATGAGGAAATGAGTCTAGGAATCATGGTATGTATCACTGTGATTTTTGAAGCACTTGAACATGTTGTATTTGAATCCTTCTTCATTTCATGATGTTTGCTTGGAAATTATGCTCTTTTCCTTGTTCAAAACTGGAAGGGTGACACTATGCCCTAGTAAGTTTATTTCCCTTTAGGATGGGTTGCTATTGGGTGTGTCTTTGAAGAGTCATCATACATTCCCTCCATACTTACCACTTTCCGTGTTTATTCCTTCCATCTCACCTTTCCTTTTGGGGCATTGGGATTGGCTATGCTATGAAGGGTTGTACCTTACCTCGTGGGAAGAAGAGGCTAAAGGCCCAGAGAGTAAACATAGTTGGCAAGAGTTAAAATCCAATTTCCAAACCTTCGAGATGCTTTGCCCAAGGATCCCTGAGAAAGCAGTGAAAATATTCTCAGTAAGAAAAGGGGACCCACAAGATAACATAAAAACTCAAGGTACTAGTTGATGGATAGGAAGTCTCATCACAAGCTGACCTATTATGACCATGAGAATGTAGTGGTATGACATTATCACCCATATCGTCACCAAACTAGGGTAGTGGCTCTTGGTGACATAGCCAAGAGAAAGAGAGTCTCATTACGAGCCAATCTTCTCATTTCCATGAAATGTTTGTTGATAACATTGTCATTTCTAGTCATCAAGCCACAACAGTGCCCCTCAACTATTCCCTTGAGGCATAAGAGAAAAATATCAAAAGAAATAAAGATAAGAATAAAATGAAATGAATGGGCTAGGAAACAATTGCATCCATGACAAGGTGAAACTCACTCTCTACAAAGGAACCCACATGTAAGACTCTACATTTCCATGTTATCACATGTACCCCATGCCCAAATATTTATCCCATGCCACCTCATACACTTATATGACTTGGACTAGATTCCACCTAGGAAACACCCAAAACTTAAAAGAGGTTAGCCCAATAGGACACCCTGATACCCTCTCCAAAACTAACTTGTCAAATTGCATAACGTATTTGAGAATTTGTTTGGGTTAAGGGGGGTTTGATACACATGTTTGGGTAATTTAATTATTGGATGCGATTTACATGCTATGATCCTTGTGACTTATTAACCCCTGGAGGGAGTACTTTTTGTTTCTGGAGGACCTTTCCCGGTGGACAGGTACACATGAGGGAATGATTAACTTAGAACTTCATGGGGGCTCAAAGCCCACATATGGATGTTGAAAACCTAGCTAGGGGTAAGAAGAGATTGAAAGCTTGCACTAGATGAAGGAAGGATGTTGCCTTTGGAGGCATTGTGGAAGACCTAGAACTAAGGTATCATGCTCCTGCCACCCTAACGTTGGCCTTGGGAGGCCTTGGACGTCAACTCTACATACCTAGACATCACTTGTTAGTTGGGGTTGTCACCTTGGAGGCATTCATGAGGCTATTGACACGTGTGGGAAAATTTAAGGCATTTGGAGGCCCAACGTTTCATCTCCTTTTCCCAACATCCCACACTTGAGGCGCAATGTCACCTTTGGAGGCCTGATCTATATTTTATGAGAAGAACAAAATGGATATAGATTATTATTAAAATATGATTAACACAGAATAACAGATATACAATAAAATCGGTTTCTATTCAATAAGGAAATAAGTTGAAATTGTAAAATGCAACGAAAAACAAGCTTGCTCAAATGGTAGTGGTTTATCTTTGAGAAGAGATGTGATGAATGTGCTCATTCACAAGAAGATGAGTACAATGAGGCTTTGAAGGAATTTTTAAAATAAACATGAATTCCAAAAACCATAAACATCCAAAAACCTAACCCTAAGAGATGAAGCGCCAAAATTCATGGGGGCCCCGTTGGGGTAAGTTAGTACATCACCTTCTCGGGGTCGTAACTTTTTCATAAGATATTTGTTTTAGGTGCACGATAGCCCATTGGAAAGGTATATATAAGGACTATCCGAGAATTTTCAGGGACCTCAAAATGACCCTGGAAGTGAGGGACCCAAAAACTAGGAAAAAACTGCCAAACTGGAAAACTACCAAAATGAGCCATTTGGAATAGGTGGGATGCCACTGACATCCATCTGGATAAATCCATCCCCCTTAGTAAGAAATGGTCTCCATTGTGCTGATTTCCCCCATCAGATGAGGAAATGTTTTCTGAATTTTTCCCCGGGTGAGCCACTTTCCTTGGTGCATGAGCTTCCCTGCTTTGAGAACTCAATAAAGTTGGATCCTTTGTTGGTGAGTGCCCTTGACATGTGTGTCCACAATCCAATCATTGGATTCCCATTGTATGCAATTGGGGTTGATCTCTGTTGGTGTCAACTGTTTGGATATCTCTGAGGTGTCCAATAATAGTGGGAAATAAGGTCGAAGGAGATCCATGTTGAACACTAGGTGCATGGCAAGGAAAGGAGGAATGTTGAGCTCAAAAGCATTGTCACCCACAACCTTGGTGATGGTGTACAATCCATAATGGAGTGGGAGAAGCTTATGATGGGGCCTTGTAAGGCATTCTTTTTTCAAGTGCAACCAAAATTTGTCTCCCACCTGAAACTTATGTGGCACCTGGTGTTGATCATGGCGCTGCTTGTACTTGGCATTGGACTTCTGTAAAATATCTTGAACCTTTTGGAGGATGTGATAGATTCGCTCAATGAATCAGGTGGCTTTGTCAGCTTCAGTTGGAGCAGGTGATGAGTTGGTTTGGGTGGTTGCAAGGGGTAGTGCAATATCCATGGGACGTAATGGTTGGAATCCCAAGCCAACTTGAAAGGGACTGTGGTTGGTTGAGCTATGTAGGGCTCAATTGTAGCTATGATTAACATAGGGAAGACTCTCATCCCATGTGCGAGGGTGCTTGGAATTGTACATGCACAGAATATGCATGATAATTTAATTTATGACCTCATTTTGGCCATCTTTCTGGAGGTAGAAGGACGTGGATTTGGTGAGCTTGGTGTCCAATAGTGACTAGAGGCTCGACCATAATGTGTTGAGAAACCGACTGTCCCGATATGAGAAAATGGTTTGTGGGATTCCAAAATGTACCCAGACTCGTTCAAAGAAGAGATTGGTAGTGGCTTATTTTGTGATGCTCTTCTTGTAGGGAACAAAAATCACCATCTTAGAAAAGTGATAAAAAACCACAAAAACACAATCATTTCACCTCTTGGTGGATGGGAGGCCTGACATGTAGTCCATTGATATGGATTCCCATGGCCTGTCAGGAGTAGGAAGAGGGGTATACATTCCCTATTTCTTAGTGGTCGGTTTGGAAATAGCGCAAGTAGTGCAAGACCTGATATAATTTCTGACATCATGTCAAAGTTTCGGCCAATTGAAATGTTTTTGCATTATTGCCGCTGTCCTTTCGACGTCGAAGTGTCCTACCACCCGACTGTAGTGGGATTCCCAAATAATCTTCACTCTCTCACTTGATGGAACACAGATATGGCCTAGATGACACAACAACCCATCCTGAAGATGGAAATTGGCGACAACTGAGTTTGCGCCCAACATTTGGTAGGTGGTGGCGAAGTTTGAGTCTATCTCATAGAGTTGGGTCCATCCAGAGATCTCATGGCCACAAGAGTCTATAACCATGGTGAGTGTCGTGATTGGTAGTCGGCTGAGGCAATCAATGACTTTATGCTTTATACTTGATGTTGAGGTGGAATTTCTGCAATTATGTGGACCACTTCTGATAGCGGTCATTCTACAATTTTCCCTGTGTCTGCATGAACTGTACTAACATATGATCAGTGTGGATGACAGTCTCCTTCCAAAGAATGTAATGTCTCCATTGGTGGCAGGCTTGCACAATGGAGTACACTTATTTTTCATAAGTGGGGTACTTACGGACAACATCTGATAGTATCTCAGTATGATAGGCCACGGGGTGGTCACGTTGAGTGAGAACTACGCCCACAACATAGTCTGAAGCATCTGTCTCGATCTTAAAGGGATGGTGTAGGTATGGTAATGAAAGTACTGGGGATTAGCACAAGCGTTGTTTAAAATAATCGAACGCCTGTTGTTGGGATGGGCCCCACAAAAATGTTTCCTTACCACCACCCCTGGTTACTTGGCTAAGGGCCCATGCAATATGGGAGAATCCCAACATGAACCTGCGATAGAAATTGGCAAGGTCCAAGAAGCTCCAAAGCTCAGTGAGTGTGGTTGGGGTTGGATAGTCACATATGACCTAGATCTTTGCTGGATCCACATGTATCCCATGCTGATCAATGTTGTATCCTAGGTAGTGGACCATGTCCATAACGAAGGAGCATTTTTCCAAGTAGGAATATAGCTTGTGCTACCTCAGGGTGTGCAGATCCTGCTGAATATGTTGCAAGTGTTACTCCCAAATCTTGTTGCAGATGAGGATGTCATCTAGATACACCACTACAAAAGTATTGGTGAATGGTCACAGGATATCATCCATCATCCTCGTAAAATTTGTTGGAGCATTTTTCAAACCAAAGGGCATGACCAACCATTCAAAAATACCTTCTTTTGACTTGAAGGTGGTCTTCCATACATCTGTCTATTCTATTCGGACTTGGTGGTAGCCAGACTTAAGATCAATATTGTTGAAGTATTTGGCCCCTGTGAGCTGATCAAGGAGGTCATCTATTTGGGGAATTAGGTATTGGTTCCTTACTGTGATTTTATTCAGGGCCCAGTAATCAATGTAAAGTCACTGGGTTCCGTTTTTCTTCTGTACTAGCACAATTGGGCTCCCACAAGGTGCTGATATGGGACAGATGTTCCTCTTGTGGAGTAGTTCTTGGATCTTCCACTTGATCTCCTCATTCTCTAGTAGAGAAAGACGATAGACTAGACCATTGGGCAGCGGTGCATCGGGGTTCAGATCGATGGGATGCTTGACCTGATAGTGCAGAGGTACCCCGATAGGTGAGGAGAAGATATATGAGTATTCTTCCATGACCTTATCCACTTTATTCTACTGTTTGGAGAGGTCAGTCAAAAAGGCTCTGTATGTGGCTATGATCTTTCACTCATTATGAGAGTGAATCATGAAGAAGACAAAATTCCCGGTTTGAGAGATGACCTTAGTGCATTGCTTGGAAGAGATCAAGGAAATAAGATTAGGTGGGACTGCCTCGGGTATCCTATACAATTTCTTGTTCAAAGTAATAATAACATTGTGAGGCCTAGACTCATATACAATATGACGCTTCCATAAATATGGTTGGCCCAAAATAACATTACAAACTTCAAGCAGAGCAACATCAAACAATACCTTGTCTTTGGAGGGCTTGATGTTGTATGACAGGAGACATTTTTGGCTAATGTGAAGATTGCTTCCTTGGCAGAGTCATCCAATGGTGTAGGGATGAGGGTGCAGCATTGTTGGAAGGTCTATATGCTTGAATACCTCTATTGAGATGAGGTTCTCCTAGCTACCGCTATCAATGGTGAAGTGCAGAGCGGTACCTTTCACCCACATCTGTGAATGAAAAAGGAGCTCGACTTCTTCTGGCTCATCTAGTTCACCAGGTTGGAGCTTGGTGATAGAAACAGTAGCACTGGGTTCCACGTCAATGATCTGTCTCCCCCTTTCTGGTTCTGACTCAAAGTCATAACTCGCATTTGATTCAGAGGCTTTCATCTCAGCCACCAATGACTACTTTGAGTGAAAATCAACAATGTTATGCCAAAGGCTCTTATGGAAGTCGCACCACTTCCCGATATCTTTCTTTGTCTTTCCGGTGTCATTCCTTGATTTCACATTGGACTGGTTGTCCTGAGGTTGTCCATATTTACTTTGTCATTTTTTCGGCAGGTTGGGGTCACCCTTTCCTTGCTTTTGCTGTGAGGGGTTCCTAGGCCCAAATTTCCGCTTCTTTTGGTTAAGATTCTTCTCAATTTTGATGATATATCTATAGGTTGCACCTAAGGATGATATGTACAGAAACTCCATTTTGGCATGAATGTATCTATGCAGACTATCGTGATACTTGAGCACCATATGTCACTTAGAATCTTTGATACCCAACTTGATGCGCAAGGTATGGAAGATATTTGTGAACTCGGGCACTGCTTGGTCTCTTTCTTGCCGCAGTGTGGTCCATTTTGTATACAAGTCGTCATAACTTCTGAAAGGGTAGTATTGTTCCATAATAGCATCCTTGAAGGACTCCTAGGTGACCACTACTATAAATAATGAGGGTTCCTCTGTTTTCTTTTGCTCACAAAAAGTTTCACACCAATATTTGACATGAGGAATGACTTTGAGGAGCGCAAAAGTAATATTTTTTCTATTCAAGAAGTTATGGATAGTCAAATAACATTCTAGTAGATTCAACCATTTGTCTACAACATTTGTGTCTATCTGACCTTCAAAGATAGGAATATCAAATTTTATTTGTACCTTGAAAGGGGAGATGCCTCCATTTGAGGAAGATGCGTCGCTTGTTAGTAGTCACTGAAGGATTTGCGTAAAACTATCCATAATCACATTCCTTTATTGCATGAGGGATTCCTCGAGTAACATTTTGAAAGGATCTCCTGTCCCATCATATTTATTTTCTCTTTCCATGAGAGGTTTCTTGGGCGTGCAAGATATTTTTTCCTCAAGAGAAACAAGCTTGAGACCCAATTATTTGTACCCTGACCTCGTTGGGGACATGTATTAAGAATGACAAGGAGAAGACCGCTCTGATACCACTAATCTGGATTTTATGAACATAAAAAAATGAATTCAAATTATTATTAAAATATGCTTAACACAAAATAACAGATATACAGTAAAATTATATTCTATTCAATAAGGAAATAAGCTAAAACTATAAAATGCAACGAAAAACAAGCTTGTTGGAATGGTAGTGGTTTATCTCTGAGAAGAGATGTGACAAATGTGCTCATTCATAAGAAGATGAGTACAATGAGGCTTTGATGGAATTTTTACAATAAACATGAATGCCCAAAACCCTAGACATCCAAAAACCTAACCCTAGGAGATGAAGCACCAAAAGTCATGTGGGCCCCATTGGGGTAAGTGAGTACATCAACTTCCTGGGGTCATAACTTTTGAATACGATCTCCATTTTATGCGCACGATATCCTGTTGGAAAGGTATATTCAAGGACTATCCGATAATTTTCAGGGACCTCAAAACGACCCCAGAAGTCATGGACCCGAAAACTAGGAAAACATTGCCAAACTGGAAAACTGCCAAAATGAGCCAGTTTGAATAGGTGGGAGGCCACTGACATCCATCTAGATTAATCCTCCCCCCTTAGGAAGACATGGTCTCCATTGTGTTGATTTTCCCCGTAATATGAGGAAATTTCTGCTGAATTTGGCCCAAGGTGAGCCACTTGCCTTGGTGCAGGAGTTGCCTTGCTTTGACAACTTGATAAAGTTGGATCCTTTGCTGGTGAGTGCCCTTGATCTGTGTGTCCAAAATATGATCATTGGATTCCTATTGTATGCATTCCAGGTTGAGTTTTGTTGGTTTCAACTGTTTGACTATATCTGAGGTGTCCAATAATGGTGGAAAATAAGGCCGAAGGAAATCAATGTTGAACACTGGGTGCAGGCCAAGGAAAGGAGGAATGTTGAGCTCAAAAACGTTGTCACCCACAAACTTGGTGATGGTGTACAATCCATAATGTAGTGGGAGAAGCTTCCAATGGGGCCCTGTAAGGCATTCTTTCTACAAGTGCAACCAATATTTTTATCCCACTTGAAACTTATGTGGCACTCGATGTTGATCATGGCACTGCTTGTACTTGGCATTGGACTTTTGTAAAATATTCAGAACCTATTGGCGGATGTGTTGGATCTGCTCAATGAACTGGGTGTCTTTGTCTGCTTCATTTGGAGTAAGTGACGAGTCAGTCAGGGTGGCCCCAAGGGGTAGTGAAATATCCATGGGACCCAATGGTTGGAATCCCAAGCCCACCTAAAAGGGATTGTGGCTAGTTGAGCTATGTAGGGCTCGATTTTAGCTATGTTGAACATAGGGAAGATTCTCATCCCATGTGCGGGGGTGCTTGGAATTGTATATGCATAGGATATGCATGATCATTCGATTTACGAACTTGGTTTGACCATCTATTCAGGGGTGGAAGGCCATGGATTTACTGAGCTTGGTGTCCAATAGTGACCAAAGGCTGGACCAGAATGTGCTGAGAAACCGACTGTCCTGATTTGAGATAATAATTTGTGGGATTCCAAAATGTACCCAGACTTGTTCAAAGAAGAGCTTGGCAGTGGCCTCAGTTGTGATTCTCTTTTTACACGTGTTCAGGATCGCCATCTTAGAAAAGTGATCAACAACCAAAAAAACACAGTCATTTTCCCTCTTGGTGGATGGGAGGCCCGACATGTAGTCCATGCCCTATTTCTTAGTGGTCAGTTTGGAAATAGCGCAAGTAGTGCAGGATCTGATATACTTGTTGACACCATGTTGAATTTTCGGCCAATAGAAATGCTTCTGCAACATTTCCACTATTGTTTTGACGTCGAAGTGTCATGCCACCCGACTGTAGTGGGCTTCCAAAATCAAGATCGCTCACTCGCTTGATGGAATGTAGATATGGCCTAGACGACACAGCAACCCATCCTGAAGATGGAAATTGGTGACAACTGAGTTTGTGCCCAACATTTGGTAGGTGGTGGAAAATTTTGGGTCTGTCTCATAGAGTTGGGGCCATCTAGAGGTCCCATTGCCGAAAGAGTATAACACCGTGGTGAGTGCCGAGACTGGTGGTTGGCTGAGGAAATCAATGACTCAGTTGGTACTTCATGTTTTATACTTTATGCTGAGTTGGAATTGATGCAAGCATGTGGACCACTTCTGATGGAGGTCATTCTTCAATTTTCCTTGTGTCTGCATGAACTGTAGTGGATTATGATCAGTGTGGATGATTGTTTCCTTCCCAAGAATGTAATGTCTCCATTGGCGGCAGGATTGCACAATGGAGTACATTTCTTTTTCGTAAGTAGGGTACTTACAAATACCATCTGATAGTGTCTCACTATGATATACCATGGGGTGGATGTGTTGAGTGAGAAAAATTCCCACAACATAGTTTGAAGCATCTATCTCTATATCAAAGGGATGTTGCAGGTCCGGTAATGAAAGTACTGGGGCTGAGAACAAGTTTTGTTTCAAATCATCGAATGCCTATTGTTGGGATGGGCCCCACACAAATGTTTCCTTACCACCACCCCTAGTTACTTGGCTGAGGGCCCATGCAATATGGGAGAATCCCAACATGAACCTGTGATTGAAATTGAAAAGGCCCAAGAAGCTATGAAGCTCAGTGAGTGTGGTTGGGGCTAGCCAGTCATGGATGACCTAGATCTTAGCTAGATCCACATGTACCCCATGCTGATCAACGATGTCGCCCAAGTATTGGACCCTATCCATGCCAAAGGAGCATTTTTCCAAGTTGGCATATGGCTTGTGTTGCCTCAGGGTGTGCAAAGCCTGTTGAATATGCTGCAAGTGTTCCACCCAAGGCTTGTTGTAGATGAGGATGTCATCCAGATACACCACTACAAAAATATTGGTGAATGGTCATAGGATATCATTCATCACCCTCATGAAAGTTGCTGGAGAATTTGTCAAACCAAAGGGCATGAACAACCATTAAAAAATACCTTCTTTTGACTTGAAGGTGGTCTTCCATACATCAGTATGTTCTATTGGGACCTAGTGGTATCCAGACTTCAGATCAATCTTGCTGAATTATTTGGACCCTGTGAGCTGATCAAGGAGGTCGTCGATTCGAGGAATCAGGTATCGGCTCTTGACTGTGATTTTATTCAGGACCCGTTAATCAATGTAGAGTCATCAGGTTCTGTCTTTATTCTGTACCAACACGATTAGACTCCCACAAGATGATGATGTGGGATGAATGTTCCCCTTATGGATCAGTTCTTGGATCTATCACTTGATCTCCTCATTCTCTAACAAAGAGCGACAATAGACTGGACCATTAGACAATGGTGTGGCAGGGGTCAGATCGATGGGATGCTTGACCTAACAATGCAGAGGTACCTCGGTAGGTGAGGAGAAGATATATGAGTATTCTCCCATGACCTTATCCACTTGCTTCTACTGTGTGGAGAGGTTGGTTGTGAAGGCCCTGGATGTGGTTGTGATCTTTCACTCATTCTAAGAGTGAATCATGAAGAAGACAAACTTCCTAGTCTAAGAGATGACCTTCCCGCATTGCTTGGTAGAGATCAAGGAAATAACATTAGGTGGGAATTCCTCAGGTATCCTATACAATTTCTTTTTCAAAGTAATAATAACACCATGAGGCCTAGACTCATATACAACATGATGATTCCATAAATATGGTTGGCCCAAAAGAACATTACAAACTTCAAGAGGAGAAACATCACACAATACCTCATCTTTGAAGGGCTTGATGTCGTATGACAAGAAACATTGTTGGCTGACACATAGATCACTTCCTTGGTGGAGCCATCCAATGGTGTAGGGATGCAGGTGTGGCGTTGTCGACAGAGCTAGCTTCTTGATGACCTCTACTGAGATGAGGTTCTTCTGGCTACCTCTATCAATGATGAAGTGCAGCAAGGTACCCTTCACCCACATCTATGAATGAAAAATGCGGTCGACTTATTCTGGCTCATCTGGTTCACTGGGCTAGAGCTTGGTGGTAGAAATGGTAGCACTGGGTTCTACATTAATGGTCCGTCTCACTCTTTCTGGTTCTGACTCAGAGTCGGAACCCGCATCTGATTCAAAGGTTTTCATCTCACCCAACAACGACTACATTGAGTGACAATCAACAGTGTTATTCCAGAGGTACTTATGGAATTCACACCTCTTCTTGGTATCTTTCTTTGTCTTTCTGGTGTCCTTCTTTTCTTTCGGGTTGGAGTGGTTGTCCTGAGGTTGTCCATATTTTATTTGTCCTTTGTTCGAAGGGTTGGGGCTGTCGTTTCCTTTATTTTTCTCTGAGGGGTTCCCAGGCCCAAATTTACGCATCATTTGTTTAAGATTCTACTTGATTTTGATAGCATATCGGTAGGCCGTGCCTAAGGATGAGATGTCCAGAAAATCCATTTCGGCCTGGATGTATCTATGCAAACCACCTGATCTGGATTAATTTCAGCACGAAATGAGAGAGGAGATATAATAAAGGAATGCATAGAGATATCACAGATATATAATAATATAACATAAATGTATCAGAGATGCAACCATAAACACATAGATACAGTAATACACTATTTCTATTAATGAAATAAATGTACAGAGACTGTAAAAATA
>CBVK0101878105.1:0-19604 GCA_900067695.1 Picea abies
TTGTACCTTGAAAGGTGAGGTGCCTCCAAAGTGGTCGCTTGATGAAGTTGTCCCTGCTGCTATTGACAGGCGTTGTCCATCATTTCGTCCCTCTGTCGTGTGAGAGCTTGCTCAAGAAACAGATTGATAGGATTGTCTACTCCATCGTTTTTCTTTTCTTCTGCCATTGAGGGTTTTTTGGGTGTGCGAGAGTGATTGTTTTCAAGAGAGACAAGCTCAAGACCCAACTTTCTATACTCGGACCTCGTCGGGGACATGCACTCAAAAAATGATCAAGAGAAGCCTACTCTGATACCACTTATCTGAATTAATTTCAGCACAAAATGAGAGTAGAGATATAATAAAGGAATGCACAGAGATATCACGGATTTCTATTAATGAAATAAATGTACAGAGACTGTAAAAATACAGAGTAAAAGACTCGCTAGAATGGTGGAAAATTATCTCTGAGAAGAGATGTGATGGCTACTCGCATTCGCAAGAAGATGATTACAATGAGGATCTGAAGGAATTTTTAAAATAAATAGGAATGCCCAAAACCCTAGACAGCCAAAAACCTAACCCTAGGAGATGAAGCACCAAAATTCATGTGGGCCCCGTTTGGGTAAGTTAGTACATCAACTTCTCGGGGCCGTAACTTTTGCATACAATCTTCGTTTTAGGCATATGATAGCCCATTGGAAAGGTATCATGGAGGAGCTTCATTTTGGGGGCTCAATCATGCCTTCAACTATCATTGAGAATCTCTATCCAGAAAAAACCTTCATTTAGGCTCTCAAAATAGCCCTGGAAGTTAAAACTGCTAAAAACAGTAAATTGCCAAAATTGCCAGAAAACTGTTTCGATCCAGTTGGAAAAGATGAGTGGACACCAATATCCACCTGGATCACCACTGCGATACTTGAGAACCATATGTCACTCAAGATCTTTGATACCCAGCTTGGTGCGCAAAGGTATGGAGGATATTTGTGAACTCAGACACTACTTGGTCTCTTTCCTTCCGTAGTGTGGTCCTTTTTGTATACCCTTCTCTTTCCCGCCACAGTGTGGTATCGAGAAGTTATGGACAAAAAAATACCCTTCTAGTAGATTCAACCATTTTTATACAACATTTTCGTCTATATGACCTTCAAATATAGGAATATCAAAGTTTATTTGTACCTCGAAGGGGGCAGTGCCTCCGTTTGAGGAAGATGCATCACTTGTTGGTAGTCGTCGAAGTATTTGCGCAAAAATATCCATCATCTCATTCCTCTTTTGCATGAGGCATTCCTCGAGAAACATTTTTAAAGGATCTCCTGTCCCGTCATCTTTCTTTTCTCCTGCCATGAGAGGTCGCTTAAGCATGTGAGAGATTTTTTCCTCAAGAGAAACAAGCTCAAGACACAATTCTTTGTACCCTGACCTCGTTGGGGACATGCATTAAAAACGACAAGGAGCAAACCACTCTGATACCACTGATATGTATTTTATGAGAAGAACGAAATGAATACAGATTATTATAAAAATACGCTTAACAAATAATAACAGATATATAGTAAAATTGGTTTCTATTCAATAAGGAAATAAGCTGAAACTATAAAATGCAGCAGAAAACAAGCTTGTTGGAATGGTAGTGGATTATCTCTGAGAAGAGATGTGATGGCTATGCTCATTCACAATAAGATGAGAACAATGAGGCTCATAAGGCCTTTTTACAATAAACATGAATTCCAAAAACTCTAGACATCCAAAAACCTAACCCTGGGAGATGAAGCTCCAAAAGTCATGTGGGTCTCGTTGGGGTAAGTTAGTACATCAACTTCCCGGGGTCGTAACTTTTGCATACGATATACGTTTTAAGCGCACGATAGCCTGTTCGAAAGGTATATCCGATGAATAAACATGTTTCCATAAGAATGTAATTATATGTACAAAATAATTGTGGTGAACCCTAAAAACGATGTGTAGGGCCTCAAAACGGCCCCAGAAGTGAGGGACTCGAAAACTAGGAAAAAACTGCCAAACTAGAAAACTGCCAAAATGAGTCATTGGAATAGGTGGGAGGCCACCGAAATCCATATAGATCAAGGCCTATTTAGATGTGAATTGAATTTATTTTGGTAAAAATGTGATTTTGTAGTAAATTAGCTAGGTTGGCCTTGATAGTTTGACCTAAATTAATTAAAGGTCAAATTTTGGTATAAGTAAACATAAAGTGACATTCATTTTCATCATAACTCTCACTTGGGAGAGTGGAGGTCTGAAATTGTTGCCCTACTAAGGGTTATTTGCTGAAATAAGGAGGGAACTACTCTTTTAAGGCTTGTTTCTTGCACTTGGACAAATTTTATGAAGTTTTGTGGCAATCTTGCATGGTTTTACATGATTATTCTTGGTGCAAGTAAGAGATTTTTACTTTGTCATTGTAAATGGTTATGGTAATGGTTTGATTTCTCATACAATATTATGAAATTTCATGTTTTAGTTAATTCTTGAAGTAAGAAACTTAAAGTGCTAACTTTCTTGCTTTTCATTTGCTTAGCTTTATTGAATTGATCTAGTAACTAGTGAAACCCTAGGGCCCTAAAGTGATAGCTCTCTAGAGGTTTATACTTTCTTATTGTGAAAAGTAATTTTCATCCATAAAAATACAAGAAGAAGGAGGTGCTAGGGCATATAAGTTCCCACACCCTAGCTTCCTCACTTCTTAAGGTCAAACCTAGGAGGACTTAAGTTGCTACTCCTTCTAGGTCTTTCTCCAGCTTGGATTATGTGTAAAATCACTCGTTAGCATCTTTGGAGGAAGCCTCATACTTGACTCCAATACCCTTAGAAATTCACTTGTCAAACCTCACTCTTTGACAAGTATCTTCAAACTCAATCTCCAAACCGTTTCCTACTTGATTACCCTATTAACTTTAACTAGTTAACTAACCTAGCTTAGAGATACTAACAACCACTTAATTACTGTTGATAATTCACTATTACAACCATTGTTTGTAGTTTATATCAATCTACCAACCACCTTATAACAACCCAAAACTTGTACAAGGAAAGTTACTATCAATATATTCTCAAGTGTTTGTTCAATTGCCTTAGCAAAGTACATTTATGAAGCTTGGTTACTATTGTCATTACTTCTATTTTACTGTTGTTACATTTAACCTAGACAACCTATTTAAATCCAATTGCTAGTTGATATATTTAGATAACTCACATAAATACAAAGTATTATCATTGGTTATTTAAATGATTGTTCACATTGTACACACAAGTGTGTTCTTGTTGATACAAATTTGCAGCTCTTATCATTTACTTATCTCTATCATGTACTTGTTATTTGATGCATACATAGACAATCAACATATATTCACAATTTTATTATCTTGTTGAAGCATCATTATCATTTGTTATTTCCTTTAGCACTTGTTGTTGTATTGGTAAGGGGCAGGTGCACTTTATATTTCTTTTGCTTTATCCTTCAAGACTTAAACTTGAATTGAGTGACCTAGAGAGAGGGGTAGTTTACTTATCATTTCTTTCCCTTCATCAACCCACTAGGTCTAGGGACATCTCCCTTAGATAAGTTTTTTCCTCCTAAATAAAAAAGGGTATCCTGTTGGGGTGACAATAGGATTAGCCTCATGTTGCGCCAATCTCGACCTACTTGCCTTTAGGCTTTGGGAAAGTATAAATTGTGCGATAAATTATTTTGTGCCATTACAAGGGAACACTGAGTCAATATTCCTCAATGACACTTTTTTGGTAAGCCTTTCCCTCAAATATTTCATCTTACGAAGCTTACCTGGTGACTCGACTGAGGGTGATTCCCTCACTCCCTTTGATAATCCTTAAGAGGATATCTGGTGACTCCACTGACCTTTTCCAAGGTGACACCTTACTCTTAACTTTGTGATATTTCCAAGATGTGGGATCATGGCACCGTGGGAACAAGTGTATTAGACTATTGATTTCAAAAATTTTCAAGGATACCCGCATTATTTTTATATAAAATGGTTAAACAACTCTCCAAGATTCAGAGGCCTCCCAAGTAGAATTCTTGAATTATATAAGTGAGATAAAATTTGAAGGGGAGGATGTTCTCGTAAAATTGTTCATACTTTCCCTATCGTCCTTTTTGCAAGATTGGATTAAGGGTTGTTTCTAAGATAGGGGTATATCATGTTTTGTAGACCTCATTAGTAGGTTTATCAAGTTTGTGAAACCATAATGCCAGACATATGAAGATGCCCTTAAAAATATCGCAATAGCCCTAGAGGACGAAGGATTCATCATTGAGTTTGTGGAAGATCTCAGGGATGTGTACAATACTAAATACCAAGAACCCTTTGATGTAGAAGGTTTTCAACCGCTTGAAGAGAAGCAAGATTTTTCCCATGATTCAATAGAATGCAGTAAATACTTGACTAAAGAATTGAGTTATGAGGGTGAAGCACTAGTATTCGCTCCTTCATCCGATGAAGCTCTCCAAGATCCTATCTCTCTTGCACAAAATGCAGAGAATGAGGTGTATCATTTTCCTTTCCAAGTTTTTGATGACACTTCGTTCTATGATTCAAAAGGTGAAGAAGTAAAGGAAACATTGGAAGAGCTAGGTCTTTCATTTTCTGATGAAGGAGAAAAGATGATTAAAGAGACGAGTCTTGGGGATGATGTACTGGATGATCTTCCATTTGATGAAATCATCTAATCCTTTGAAACTCCTGCAAAATAAGAAGTGAACACAATAAGTTACTTCCCTTTCCAATATTTTGATGATGCTTTATTTTATGATTTGGAAAGAGAAGAAGTATTAGAGGAGCCATTGGATGCATTAAATCCTTCATGTTATGATAAAGGTAGTGACATGGTTGATAATATTGATGAGTTCATATTTGTTGGAGGACGTAAGTGGGATGTGATTGGTTCTCATGAGGAACCCATTTATGATATGGAAGGATATATTCAAATGCTTCCTTTACAACAACCATATCATGTTACTAATAATTTTGATGTTTGGCAACAAGATGTTGATATAATTACAAAAATTTTCCAAGCACCCAAGGATGACCCAGTGCAATTTTCTCATGATGGTTTTCAGTCATACCTTGAGGATTTTGATGAGTATTCCTTTGAGCACTTGGTTTATTCTATGAATAATATTATCAACCATTGTTGTGCTCAAATTTTGTTAAAGGTGAGGATGTTTCTTGCTTGAAGAAGGATACTTGTGACAAAGTTGTCCAACTCCCTCTGATTGATTTACATCGTTATGTCACTAAGGATGTAGTGGGGGAACATGTCTATTGTTTCGAGTTTTCTTTAGGGAAAAACTTTCCGTTAGAATTCAAGGGGAGGTTGAATGCCTTAAGAATTTTATTATCTCAATCTTTCATCTTTCCCCTAAGAAGTTGTCAGTTTCCCTCTAATTTCTTGTTAATCCCTTCTCAGACCCCAGGGAATGATGACATCCAAGGTAGTCAACTCTCAGAATCTTTGAGCAAGCTTTTGAGTCCTTTACCTCTCACGATCATTTTCTGAGATGGATTGATAACTTTTCTGGAAGGGTGACTTGGCATGATTTTATCCCTCCCTCCCGCCTCCATGAGCTAGACTTTACAACTTCCTATGATATAATGCATCCTCTAACTCATGTTTATTTTGTGCTTGAATTGTCATTGTTTTGGTTTATGATGAAGCACAAATACAAGTATTATGAGGTATTGATAGTATGGTTTCATTGGTTATTTGACTACACCTAGCATTCGACCAACAAGTAAGTAGAGGTAGGTAGGCATTTGCATCCATTTTATATACCATTGCATATCATGTTAGTATAGTTGTAGTTGCATTTTTCATAGTGTCTTGTTTCATTATGTATATATGTATGGTCATAATTATATGTTAACTAGAGATTCTTTTATTTGTTTATTTTATCATATGGACGAGGGGTTATATCATCACCCTAGGGATTACTAATATCTTTTGTTGATATTTAGCAGGCACATGTCACACCAGAGATTCTAAGGTTATCATGCACTATACAATGAGCACATGTCCCCGAGTTGGAGCCAGATGCTATCCCCTAGTCTAGGGATAACTAAGGAGATCATGTCTCGAGGCCCACAGGACCTAGACATGGAGTATCGATATCTAGTCAACTTAAGCATGGCCCTGAAGGGCCCCTCTTTTCGTCAGTGCAGACCACATATCACTAGTAGTAGTATCCATCACACCAACATGGTCCTGAAGTAGTAGTGAGTCTTGCTCCATGAGGTAATGAGTTCGGGTATCATGGTATGTATCAGTCTGATTTTTGAAGCACTTGAGCATGTTGTATTTGAAACCTTCTTCATTTCATGATATTTGCTTGAAAATTATACTATTTTCCTTGTTCAAACCTGGAAGGGTGACATAGTTCCCTAGTAAGTTTATTTCCCTTTAGGATGGGTTGCTACTGGGTGGATCTTTGAAGAGTCATTGTACGTTCGCTCCATACTTAACACTTTCCATCTTCATTCCTTCCATCTCCCCTTTCCTTTTTGGGCATTGGGATTGACTACACTATGAAGGGTTGTACCTTACCTTGTGGGAAGAAGGGGATAAAGGCCCAGAGGGTAAAATTAACTGGAAAGAGTTAAAAGCCAATTTTGAAACCTTTGATATGCTTCGCCCAGGGATCCCCGAGAAAGCAGTGAAAATCTTCTCAGTAAGAAAATGGCACCCACAAGATAACACAAAACTCAAGGTACTATTTTATGGATATGAGTTATCATCACGAGATGGCCTATTATGACCATGGGCATGCAACGGTATGACATTACCACCCATCTAGTCACCAAAATAGGGTAGTGGATATTGGTGGCATAGACAAGAGAAAAGGGGTCTCATTACAAGCCATGCTTCTCATTTCCATGAAATTTCTATGGATAACATTGTCACCTCTGGTAATCAAGCTAGGACAATGCCCCTTAACTATTCCCTTGAAGCAAAAGAGAAAAATATCAAAAGAAATAAAGCTAAGAATAAAAGGGAAATCAATGGGATAGGAAACAATTGCATTCATGACAAGGTGCATCTAACCCTCCACAAAGGCACCCATAGGTAATAATCTCCATTTTCCTATTATTACATGCACCCCATGCCCAAATATTTACCCCATGCCACCTCATACACTTTTATGACTTGGACTAGATTGCACCTGGGAAACACCCCAAAATTAAAAGAAGTTAGCCCAATAGGACACCCTGAGACCCTCTCTAAAACTAACTTGTCAAATTTCATAACGTATTTGAGCATTTGTTTGGGGTTAAGGGGGGTTTGATGCACACATTTTGGTAATTTAATTATTGGATGTGATTTACATGTTATGATCCTTATCACTTATTAAACCTTGGAGGGCGTACTTGTTGTTTCTGTAGGACCTTGCTCAGTGGATAGGTACACATGGGGGAATTATTAGCTTAGACCTTCATCGGGGTCCAGGGGTAAGAAGAGATTGAAAGCTTGCACCAGATGAAGAAAGGGTGTTGCCTTTGGAGGCATTGTGGAAGACCTAGACCTAAGGTATCATGCTCCTCCCACTTGAACATTGGCTTTGGGAGGCATTGGATGTCACCTCTATAGCCATAGACATCACTTTCCAGTCAGGGTTTTCACCTTGGAGGCATCCATGAGGCTATTGGCACGTGTGGGAAAATTTAAGGCCTTTGGAGGCCCAACATTTCATCTCCTTTGCCCAACATCTCACACTTGAGGCCCAATGTCACCCTAGGAGGGCATGATGTCACCTTTGGAGGCCTATTTATATGCAAATTGAATTTATTTTGGTAAAAATGTAATTTTGTATTAAATTGGCCAGGTTGGCCCTGATATTTTGGCCTAAAATAATAAAAGGTCAAATTTTGGTATAAATAAACATAAAGTGACATTAATTTTCATCGTAACTCTCACTTGGGAGAGTGGACGTCTGAAATGTTTTCCCTACTAAGGGTTATTGGCTAAAATAAGGAGGGCACTACTCTTTTAAGGCTTGTTTTTGGTACTTGGACAAATTTATGAAGTTTTGTGGCAATCTTGCATGGTTTTACATGATTATTATTGGTGCAAGTAAGTAGATTTTTACTTTGTCATTGTAAATGGTTATGGTAATGGTTTGCTTGGTAATACTAGATTATGAAATTTCATGTTTTAATTAATGCTTGAAGTAAGAAACTTAAAGTGCTAACATTCTTTCTTTTCATTTTCCGAGCTTTATTGAATTGATCTAGTAACTAGTGAAACCCTAGGGCCCTAAAGTGATAGCTCTCTAGAGGTTTATACTTAGTTGTTGTGCAAAGTACTTTTCATCCTTAAAAATCCAAGAAGAAGGAGGTTCTAGGGCCTATAAGTGCCTACACCCTCGCTTCCTCACTTTTTAAGATCAAACCTAAGAGGACTTAATTTGATACTCCTCCTAGATCTTTCTCCCTCTTGGATTATGTGTAAAAGCACTTATTAGAATCCTTGAAGGAAGTCACCTACTTGACTCCAATACCCTTAGAAAGGAACTAGTAAAACCTCACCCTTTGACAAGTATCTTCAAAATCAAACTCCAAACAATTTCCTACTTGATTACCCTACTAACTTTAACTAGTTAACTAACCTAGCTTAGAGATACTAACGACAACTTAATTATTGTTGATAATTAACTGTTACAACCATTGTTTTCAATTTATATAAGCCTACCAACCACCTTAGAATAACCTATAATTTGTACAAGGCAAGTTACTATCAATATATGCTAATGACGTGTTTGTTCAATTACCTAAGCATAGTACATTTCTGAAGATTTTTTATTGTTGTCATTATTTCTATTTTATTGTTGTTACATTTAACTTAGACAACTTGTTTAAATCCAATCGCTAGTTGATATATTTAGATAACTCACATAAGGAAAAATTATTATCGTTGATGCTTTAAATGCTTGTTCACATTGTTCGCACAAGTGTGTTATTGTTGATACAAATTTGCAGCTGTTATCATTTACTTATCGCTATCATCTACTTGTCATTTGCTACATACATAGACAACCAACATATATTCACAAGTTTACTGTCCTGTTGAAGCATCATTATCATTTGTTATTGCCTTTAACACTTGTTGTTGTATTGGTAAGGGGCATGTACACTTTATATTTCATTTTCTTCATCCTTCAAGACTTAAACTTGACTTGAGTGACCTGTGAGAGGGGTAGTTTACTTATCATTTATTTCCCTTCATCAACCCACTAAGTCTAGGGACCTCTCCCTTAGAGAAGGTTTTTCCTCCTAAATAGAAAAGGGTATCATTTTGGGGTGACAGTGATATGATTACCCTCATGTTATGCCAATCTTGACTTACTTGCCTTTAGGATTTGGGAAAGTACATACTATGCAATAACATGTACAATTATAATAAAAGTGTGTAATGAAGGGTTCTAGCCGACATACAAATATAACATTAGAAATGTAATAATTCAATATATAGGGATTATTAATGGGTTTTATACATAACCTGGGTTTTTTTTCTAGATATTATCATGCCCCCCCCCCCTTCAAACAAGTGTTGTCCTCAACACTGGACTAATCAAAGATGTTTTATGTGAAGATATCAACTTCCCAAGTCACCTCTTCCACTATTAGGTTCTTCCATTTGACGAGGTACTCAATAATTTCTTGATTTCTCAACTACCTAATCCTTGTTTCAAGGATTGGTTCTGGCTATAGTATGATTTTCCATTCTTCCTCAATATCTTGTGGAACTGTTTGGACTGAGATATTGTTTCTGATTACCTTCTATAAGAAAGAAACATGGAATACTACATGTACGCGTGAATATGGAGACAATTCCAATTTGTAAGCCATACTTCCAATCCTTCTCAAACCTTATAGGGGCCATAATATTTAGGTGCTAATTTATTGTCCTTATTTTTTTTCTTGAGGGAAATATGTTTGTATGGTTGTAGCCTCAGAAATAACCAATCCCCCACTTCAAATTCCATTTCACTATGATGTTGATATGCTTGTTGTTTCATCCTATTTTGTGCCATAACCAGGTTGTCCTTCAATAGTTTAAGAATCTCTTGTTGGTTCCCTATGTGGTCCTCCATTGCTTAAACCTTTGTAGTCCATTTCAAGGGTGATGTGATGGATGAGGATGATATCCATAAAGTTCCATAAATGGGGACATTTTTCATGAAGTATGGAAGGATTTTTTTTACCAACATTCCACCAAGGGCAACCACTTGACCAATCGTGTCTGTTTATCATATGCAAAGAAACAAAGATATACTTCTAGAAATTTATTCACAGTCTTAGTTTTCCCATCAGATTGAGGATGGTAAGATGAGATATCAGTCAATTGAGTACCCAAAGAAGAAAATAATTTAGTCCAAAATTTTCTAGTGAATATTGGATCTCTATCACTTACCATAGTCTTGGGGACTCCATATAGCTTTTGAATTTTTTCAATGAATGTTGTGACCACTATACTTTATTTAAAAGGATGAGAAAGAGAGAAAAAATAGGAATAAATTTTCAATTGATCCACTACTACCATGATGACCATATTTCATTTAGATTTGGGTAATCCTATAATAAAATCCATTGAAACTTCTTCCCAATGTTGACATGGTATAGTTAATGGTTGTAGGAAACCCGACATCTTGATTGTCTCTCCCTTATTCTATTTACAGACCACATATTCAAACAAAAAATTTTGAACATCAATTTTAAGACCTTCCCAAAAAACATCCTTCTTGATCTTGTGGTACGCTTTCAATAATCCTAAATTTCCTCCTATAGGAGAAGTGTGAAATTCTAGAAGGACCTTACATTTGAGTTGGGAATTTTTACATAAATATAGGTGATCATGATACCATAGAAAATCATTCTTCCATACAAAATTATATAATGAGTTGGGGTCCTCTTGTAGTTGTTGAATGATATTTCATACCTATTGATATTGCTTCCATTCTATCCATGCTTCTTATGTTTCTTCTTCTTTCCTTGAAAGGGCATTTGTCACAACATTATGCTTTCATTTTTTGTATATAATTTCAAATTCATAACCAAGCATTTTTGTAACCCATTTTTGTTGCTCTTATGAAAGTAATCATCGCTCCAAGAAGTACTTCAAGCTCTCATGATACATTTTTACTTTGAAGTGCCTTCGTATTAGGTAAGGACACCATTTGTTAACTACATGTAGTATGGCCAACATTTGTTTTCATGAATTGGTTTGAGTGATTTTTTTCCTTTAAGTTGGATTCTTTCAAAGGCAAGGGGCATTCCTTCTTGCATTAAAATTTCACCAATGCCATGGCCTAGGGTATCACACTCCACACTAAATGTTTTTTTGAAGCTAGGTGTGGTCGGGTGAGGAGTGGTACTGTGGTGAACCAACCTGGTTCACAAGTTAATAATTCAAAATACTTGAAATATAAAGATATCCATATAGGATAGTAATAAATTATATATTGAATAATAAATGTATAAGAATGGATAAGATTATGAGTACAATGAGAATGAGGGCCTTATATACCCACATAGGGGTGTCCATTCATGAAGAGACATAACCTTTCATCATGAAGGTGTCTCTTCACTATTAATCATTAATTATTGATTATTATTTATATTTTGTTCATAACATTGCCTTACCCTTAAAAATGATTTGTCCTCAAAGCATATTGATGAAAAAGGCTTGAAGATTTTTTCTTTGCCTTGTAATGTATTCTTTGTTGGCATGTTTTCAGAGAGAAGGCAGAGTATTGTTTTGTCATTGATGCCAAGCTCAGCCCGATGATGATGAACAAGAGAAAGTGGCAAGACAAGCAGCGCAACGATGATTGCATGGTAGAAAATCTCGAAATGTGAAAGGATGGAGCATGTCAAATAACTCCATTTCGGAGTTTCGTAGACTGGGAAATCGGAGTTTCGGATACCAAGTGTTGGAAGTGTAGAAACACTTCACCACAGGAGTCCCGAAGTCGCGAGATGTGAAACACTGAAATCCTGAATCAGGCACAATGAAGACTTGTGAATTCGTGATATATTCCTAACCATCGGATCAAGGATTGATCTGGACCATTGATCAGACACGAAGAAGGCCCATGAAGTTTTGATAAGATCTGGACTGTTGGTTCCATAGGACACGTGGTGAAAGATCGTCATTTCACTGACTGGAAAGTCAAAGGAACAGGGTTCCCTAACCTCTCGAATTCACGACATGCAAAATGTGGAAGTGCCGAAATTTGAAAAACACCTTGTAGTGTAGGTTTCGATTACCGAGAGATTGAGAAATCAAGAGTCGAAATTCTCCAACACAGGAGTCCCGAAATCGCGAAATGCGAAACCCCAAAATCCTGAAAAAGGCACATCTACCAAAATTTTGGATACCAAGAGTTGGAGGATTCAAGAGTCAAGACTCTTCATCACAGGAGTCCCAAAGTCACGAAACCTGAAGTCGTGAAATGCGAAATCGTGAAATTTCAAAGAGTCCATATCGGAGGTTCGGATACCGAGAGTTGGATATGTCAAGGACTCTCATGACAGGAAGCCCGAAATTGAGAAGTGCGAAAAATTGAAAAGTTGATCTGACTCCATTTCGGAGTTTCGCAGATCGGGAGGTGGAGTTGTCAAGAGCTCTCACATAAAGAGTGCCGAAATCGTGAAATGCCAAAATGCGAAATCATGAAATGTCGAAATGCGAAATAGTGGAAGGTGCTAACAACTAAACTCCATTTCATAGATCGCGACTTGAAGAGTCGATATGCTTGCATTTGAAATTTGTGACATGCGAAATCACAAAATGCCAAAATGAGAAATGCCAAAATGATCGAAGCTAGTCTAGCTAAGCTCTTCTTTCAGAGTTTTGGGGTTCGCGACATGGAGTGTCAAGTTATATCATCACAAGGAATGTCGAAATGCCGAATTGCGAAATAACCACGAGATCCATTATTTAATCCAACGATGCAGGTGAACTTGAATATCATCAGAGGGCTACTACTCCATCTCACATTTAATTGAACAGTTACGAATCAGTTAGCAAAACTGATTCATGATTCTTGATTGGTTGGGATTTCAGTTGCTGAGATGTTTTCTTTTGCAGGCGTGGACTCTCCTACCTGACCTCCTGCTCACAGGATCATTCTCAATCTTTTCTTCGAGCCGAAATTGGCTCTTTAGATTCCTCCTGCTGGAATCCCTGTGAAAAATCCCAATCCACAAGTCCTTTCTCACTTCCTCACAGCCTCCTACACTCACCATGACCTTTTCCCGACTCTGTATTGGGTTTCGGGGTTTCACGGTTCTCACTGTTGAGAACTCCTCGCCTCTCCAATCCCCGATTTGCGATGAGCTCTTTTCACACGCGAGCCCTCCTGAGCTTAGCTCCTGTCGCATACTACCAAGCCACCGCGGTCGTGGCCTCACTTTCCTATCAGGAGTTCAATCCTCAAAACCCGATGCGCCCCTTTATGCGCTAGCCCTCCTGGCTAGGGCATGGTCCATGTGACCTGCTCGCATATGACCGTAGCCCAATCCTCCATCGGAGTTTCGGAGTTTGCGATGACACAATGTTTATGTCCACGGAACTTGCGATTTCCCAATTCGTGACTCTTCCTGCCTGTCTGACACCTGTCCTATCTAAGATCCACGGCTGTGGTCTCTTCTCGCAGCTTCGGAGTTCAACCAACCTTGAACTCTCAGTCTCGAGACTCTCGATACGTCGATGATGCCTGGTCCCTTGACACCTGTCTTCCACTATCTTCCGTTGTGGCCCCACGACTCCTCCAGCTGTCAGGATATCACTTCTCGCAACCTCGCGATCCCCATGCCCAAATCCTCGAGCCTTTTCTTGCAAGGCTCTGATACACGATCCCACGCGCGAATCCAACGGTTATCCTCCTTCTCGCGCCTCGCTTCCTCGTGACTTTGCGTGCCCAACTCTTAGGCCTCTACCCTGCGAACTCCCGAGTTCGCAAGATCTCTCTGATCTTCACCACGCGTCTTCTCCAGATGGACGGCTCCTGTCTTCTTGCCACTTCGCCGCTTCTTGACTTGGGGTACCCAATACTTGGGCTCTCAACCTGCGAACCCCCGAGTTCGTGAGATCATCCCGATCTCTGCCACCTGTCCTCCTCAGATGGACAATCCCGATTTCTCCTCGTGATTTTGCGACTTCAAGGGTCGTGGGTGCCTTGTCCCCAGGACTCGCGAAACTCCAATTGCCGATTTTCCGATGGCGACCTCCTATCGGCCCTTTCCCCGATGGCACTGATCCCCTGCCACGCATCCCCAAGAATGGACTATCCCGATCTTGTCGGGATTTCAGAACTTTCTATGCCCTGGTTCCCTCGACCTTGAGAACTCCAATTTCCCAAAGGCTTCGACCTTTGCACTCTTTCTCCTCTGTGAACCCCTCGACTTGAGTCTCGCTGTGCGTATGAGAATGCTATCCTTCTTTAGCTTCTGCCTTTGAATGCTCAAAGGATTCTCCCGACTCCTGCACTCTTCGCAGATTCTCCTCACACACACACTGGTGCTATCCCTTCTGAGCTTTCTCGAACACTCAGACCCCTTGGGGAAATTTGCCTTCTTCTCCCTCAGATGGAGAATGAAATGGATGCCCTCCTGGCTACCCTTCGGCTCAAGCCTCTTCTTGAGTACTTCTGGGTATTCAACAACCCAGTGGAGGCCCTTCGGTGGGCTCTCCCTTCACAACATAGAACTCAAAGAGTTCTCTCCTCTTCGGTGTCTATCTGCATGCTTCCTCGACACCGTCCCGACGGAGTATCTTCTCCACAGATCGTTCAATAGTTCTGGGCTCCCTCTGTGCACCCCTTACACCTGCTCAACTCCCTCCTGGCAGAGCTTCTCAGAATCCTCCGTGATTCTAGTCATCCTTCAAACTCTCAGCCGAGTTCTTCTTCCTCTGTGTGCCACTGTACACATGCTCAATGCCCACTTGGTAGAGCTCTCACAGAATCCTCCACGATTTTGTCTGCAACTGTGTTTCAGCTACACATCCTTGCCTCCTGAGGTGTTCAGCAACCTCACAGGTCTTCTTCCTGAGTTGTTGACTTCAGCTTCTAGACCTCAGTACGTCTTTTTCTGAACCCACAGTGTTCAGAAGTGCAACTTCAGTGCACCAGCTCTCAGAACCCTCAGCCTTCTATCACACCCTCCTAGTATGAAGCCTCAAAGATATTCACCTTGAAATCAAACAAACTCCTACAGAATGCATCAACATAACATACATTCACAGCATATACAAAGACCACATACAGACATGCATATAAGACAGAATAATGCAGGAAAAACTGCTTCTCTTATATTAAATGGAAAATGCCTGTAACTACAATGTTTTTCCTAAGCCCTCTCTGGCTCTTCTCTTACAACCTCATCTATCTCAACTAACTCAAAAATGAGATCTAAAATCTCTTTTACCTGAGGTTCTCATCGAGCGCTTCCCTCCAGGTCTACCTACTCTAATAAATTTCATTCAATGGACTGTCTAGTCCAGAATCGGATCTAGATCTCAGCCATACACATATTAAATGCCTATCTTATCTACAGCCTGCGCAAAGGCATGGCTTCTATGGCTCACCAGCCTAAGCATATTAAATTTCATTCATTTCAATTTCAAATGAAGCTACGCCTCCCTTTTAGCATATGAATGCATGCGCATTGACGTGGTTGGCTGGCTGGCTGGATGACAGGGAGCGATGCTCCTACATCATACTCTACAGATGAAAAAATAATGAGCTCCTGCTCATGAGCTTCCCCTCTGAGATGTTGGAAATCCTCCTGGATCCCAAACAAATATCTGGAGCTTCCCATCTGCTCCATTCTGCTTCTGCTTTGCTACTGCTGTTGTCGCTTTTCTGCCCAGCTTCTCCTCGCTGGCAGTTTCTGCTGGCTCTACCATCAGCCTTTTGATCTCCTCTTTTACTTCGTCCAGCTGCTCCAGTGGCTGGCTCTGCTTATGCAGTCTCCTCAGCTGCAAAAAGTTTTGGCACATGGGAAGATTGCTCTGATCTCCCATTCCATCCTCTTCATCTTTATTTTCATCTTCATCTTCATCTGTGGCCTCAGGTTGCCACTCTACTACAGACTTCAGCTCTGCAGTCTCTTCCTGACTGACCTGCTGCTCAGTCATCCTCATCTCTGACAGTTCAACTTCTGTCAGTTCTCTGGCTGGCCCTGGATTGTTCAGCCAATCCTCCAGCATCTCTAGCTCCATCTCCCATGGAGTGATAAATATGTCTTCTCTCTCCTCGGCATCCTTTGTTTCTAGCTCCAATGCTACAGTGTTCTCAGCTCGTTGGCTGAAACTATTGAGCTGTTCCTCAGAACACTCATTTTCTGCTTCCGCTTCTGCTGCTTGGGAAACTCCCAAAGTCTGCTCCAATTCCTCTTCTTCGACAGTCATCTCCAGCTGTGACTGTTCTTCTGCTGTTGTTTCACCTGCAACACAACTTTATGCCTCATCCAGGGCATATGGTAGGAATATCCCAATTCCCCCCATCATCAGAAGATCATCCTGATCTTTTACCTCTGTCAGTTGCACTTGATGATCCAGATTCACCTTTGAATTCATGAGACCCTCAGATAGTCTCATCTACTCTGTCAGCTCCTCTGGCTGAATCTGACTCATCAATTCATCCCTGCCCATCTGGCAATATGGGATTCTTCCGCTGCCTTCCTGGCAGACTTTGAGATCAACCGACCCCATCTTTATTAGCACTTCTTGCTGAATTGAACTCTCCATGAGACCTTCAAATGGTCTCCCCTGTTCATCTCTGCCCACCTAGCAGTCCAAGAAGCTTCCGCTGCCCTCCTAGCAGTCTTTGAGATCCCTCAGTGATCTCTCATCGTTGCCCAACTGGCAATATGAAATTCCCTCACTGTCCTCCTAACAGTCTGTGAGATCCTCAACTGATCTCAATTCGTTTCCCTCCTGGCAAACTGGAACTTCTACTTCTCTACCCACCTGGCAGTGCTTGAGATCCTTAGACGATCCCAATTCATTCTTTGTTCCCTTGCCCATCTGGAAATATGGAAACTCTCCACTGCCCTCCTGGCAGTCTACGAGATCCTGCAGCGATCTTTGATCATTCTCCTCGTCGAGAATGTCTCCAATCTCTGGTTCACAGGTGTAAACCATTTCTTCCTCCTCAGTGGCCTTGAGGTTTTCAGCATACCTCAGCCATTTTCTCAAAAGCCTGCACTGTCCTTTGACCATCAGCTCCCTGACTAGCCATTTCACCTTTGGCGTCTTCATGGGCCATTCATATACCCATCTCAGTTTTTTTCTTGCTGCATCTTCATTTCGAGCTCCTCCATCTCTCTCTTTATGTCAGCGAGTTCTTTATCCATTTCTGCTGCGCTCATCAGCTCTGGGCTCTTCCTTTCATCATGCTTATGGCCTTCAGTATCCATCTTGCTGTGTCTATCTGCCTTCCTGGAAGACCTGCTGTCACTCTGCATCCCTGAGTGTTCCAGCTTCATCTTACAGTCCTACTGACTGCCTTTTTGATTGCTGCCTACCTGCAAACAATCCTTACAGAGTCCTCAGCAACTCTGTCTTCCTCCTTTTTTTCCTCTGTCTGCAATATACAAATAGAATCCCGCTCTGATACCACTTGATACAGGCATGGACTCTCCTACCTGACCTCCTGCTCACATGATCGTTCTCAATCTTTTCTTCGAGCTGAAATTGGCTCTTTAGATTCCTCCTACTAGAATCCCTGTGAAAAATCCCAATCCACAGGTCCTTTCTCACTTCCTCATGGCCTCCTTCACTCACCGTGACCTTTTCCTGACTTTGTATCGGGTTTCGGGGTTTCGCGGTTCTCACTGTTGAGAACTCCTCGCCTCTCCAATCCCCAATTTTTGATGAGCTCTTTTCACACGCGAGCCCTCCTGATCTTAGCTCCTATCGCATAATACCACGCCTCCGCGACCGTGGCCTCACTTTCCTATCGGGAGTTCAATCCTCAAAACTCGATGCGGCCCTTTATGCGCTAGCCCTCCTGGCTAGGGCATGGTCCATGTGACCTGCTCGCATATGACCGCAGCCCAATCCTCCATCGGAGTTTCAGCGTTTGTGATGACACAATGTTTATGTCCATGGAACTCGCAATTTCCCGATTCGCGACTCTTCCTGCCTTTCTGACACCTGTCCTATCTGAGATCCACGGTTGTGGTCTCTTCTCGCAGCTTCGAGGTTCAACCAACCTTGAACTCTTAGTCTCGAGACTCCCAATACGTCGATGACGCCTGGTCCCTTGACACTTGTCTTCCACTATCTTCCGCTGTGGCCCCATGACTCCTCTAGCTTTCGGGATATCGCTTCTCGCAACCTCGCGATCCCCGCACCCAAATCCTTGAGCCTTTTCTTGCGAGGCTCTGATACACGATCCCACGCGTGGATCCAACGGTTATCCTCCTTCTCGCACCTCGTGTCCTCGTGACTTTGCGTGCCCAACTCTTAGGCCTCTACCCTGCGAACTCCCAAGTTCGCGAGATCTCTCCGATCTTCACCACGCGCCCTCTCCAGATGGACGGCTCCTGTATTCTTGCCACTTCACCGCTTCTTGACTTGGGGTACCCAATACTTGGCCTCTCAACCTGGGAACCCTCGAGTTCGCGAGATCATCTCGATCTCTGCCACCTGTCCTCCTCAGATGGACGGTCCCAATTTCTCCTCACGATTTTACGACTTCAAGGGTCCTTGGGTGCCCTTTCCCCGATGGCACTAATCCCCTACCACGCATCCCCAAGAATGGACGATCCCGATCTCGTCGGGATTTCAAAACTTCCGATGCCCTGGTTCCCTTGACCTTGAGAACTTCGATTTACCAAAGGCTTCGAACTTTGCGCTCTTTCTCCTCTGCGAACCCCTCGACTTGAGTCTCGCTGCGTGTATGAGAACGTTATCCTTCTTGAGCTTCTGCCTTTGAATCCTCAAAGGATTCTCCCGACTCCTGCACTCCTCGCAGAGTCTCCTCACACACACACTGGTGCTATCCCTTCTGAGCTTTCTCGAACACTCAGACCCCTTGGGGAAATTTTCCTTCTTCTCCCTCAGATGGAGAATGAAATGGATGCCCTCCTGGCTACCCTTTGTTATAACCCTAAATTGCACCATCCTTGCTTACCTGGAATCAGGCCAACCCATTTCCCTTCATTGCTAAAGCCATGCTGAACAGACTCTTAAAAAACCTCTTAAAACAAGTAACTCGCGCCCTAACCCATTACTGGGCGCGTTGGAACGCTGGCAGACCTTACACTGCACGCGTTGGAACGCTGGCTGGCTCACTACAGCCCGCGTTTACCTAACAAAGCACAAAATCAGGAAAGTTTCCGATGGGACGAAAAGCTTTGGGTCAGTTAACTGGAACTCCTAGCCATGCATGGCCGAGAATTCATCCAAAACCCTAGCTCCTTCTAGCCTATAAAAGAAGGGGTAGGGGTACTATTTGGAAGAGGAAAAAGATAGCAAAGAAACTCTGCCCAATTGCCGAATCCATTTGTCCCAACCCTTTAGCACTTTCTTAAGCCTAAACAGAATTCAAGAAAAGCAGTTGGAGGACAAAG
>CBVK0101878111.1:0-33686 GCA_900067695.1 Picea abies
AACCCTTTTCAGACTCTCTAAATATGAAAAGATTGTCGAGTGACCTTGCTTCCTTTCACGCTCGTTAAAAAGGTTAGAAAGGGCGTCTTTCGAGTGATAGTTTACCCCTTTTTCGGTCTCGATTGACTACTGTACGAAAAAGGAACTGAGAGAGTTCTCTTTTAAGTGTTTTTCCAAACTCTATAATCCCGAAAAACCTTCGAGTTTTCTGTCTTTGGACTCGTTAAAGCACACATCGACAAACCCATATGGGACTGAACCCTTACTTCTTCCAGTTCGTTAAACAAAGGAAGAAGAACTTACCGAAGGTAAGTTATATCGAGCATGTGTTATCCTCCTCGAGCTCATTAAATTAAAAATAGGTACTCATCTATCTGGATGGGGGAAAAATTGAAAGGAACAAGCCAAGCAGTCTCTTGAGAACACCATCTAGCACTTCTTAGAGTCGCCCTTCAACATGGAACTTTGTCATTTACCCATATCATAATCCTCTGAACCTCTGCACTGAGCCAATATTTGAGTTTCCTTTCACTCCCTTGGGTCACCCGACGCAAGTCACAGTATCCATTGCACAATTTTGGTCCATGTCGTGTTTCGATGTTGTGCCTCAGTGTTCAAGGGAAGTATCCGCCTCGAGAGTCAGCCATCCCTAATATCTTGCCTCAAAACCTGTGTCAGTTCATGTCCATTTGATCTACCAATTACATCTCTATGTCCGTTTCGTGTCATTGATGGGGGATACATCAAGGCCCTCCCTCGACGAGTCTATCCCTGTCGACTCCAACACATTATCCAGGAGTTAGACTTAGAAACCAGTTAGTACTTTGGGACCTGCATGCCTCAATGGCAGGCCTCCTCACATTCGACAATGGGTTTACATCATTGACCCCTGATCGAATGATTCCACAGGTGTTCGACCTCATCTCATCTATTCACATTCGTTGGAATGTACTAGGGTACCCTGGGAATCATTGACATTAATGGTGATCTCCCTCGCACTTGTTAACGGTTTACCTCATTGACCGGTAATCAAGTGGTTTCTGCCATGTTCGACGTCAAGACATCCATTCACATGGTCAGATTCGTACCATATTGGGATTGCTATGAAGACCCTGGGTTGAGCCATCACTTTGATATATGCTTCGCCCAGGCTGTGAAGGAGTTCTATTGAACAATGACACCTACACTGTTACATAGATCCACTTTGTATTGGTCGTGGATATGTCTTTTCATCTCGTAGATCCACTGTGTATTCTTCGTGGCTACGATCAGTCTGAGCTATCAAGGTATAGATCCACATTGTATCTTCGGTGGCTATACCTTCTTGTCAATACAGTTATGGATCCGCAGTGTATTTTATGGCGGCCATATCTTGCAAGTCTTGATCACCAAAGCATAGGTATGTCTGCCTTGGGTTTTGAAATATGCCATGATATTTGTTGGATGTTTGTGTGCAGCTTCCGTTAGGTTATCCGAGTCTATACCCTTTCTTGAGCATCTACAAAGTATTTCAGTTATCAGTTTCTATCTTCTAACTTCATACTTTGGGGGGAAATCTGTTACACATCAAAATTACTCACTTTGATAGTGTCGCAAGTGTCGTCATTACAAGTGTTGCAAATGTTGCATTTTTCTCACAAGTTCACAAGTGTCGTATGTTGCTCACAAGTGTCGCAAGTGTCATGCTGCCATGATGCCTATGTCGTGCCTATAATGACATGAGAAAGACACTTGAAACACCTCAAACATCTGATTTGGAAGAGGAGAAATGAGTCAACAAGCTTGCAAACTTTTTGCCACCTGAAAGCACCTCAAAAACTGAGTTTTTGGAGAGGATCGCTCCCCCTTACACTATCTCGAAGCACCGGCATTCCCCCATACACTATCAGGGAGCGTTATAATGCTCCCCTGGCCCTTTTGAGGGAGCGCTATAGATTTTGAGAGTGTTGGCGGCCCCTAAATCTTACTAGGGAGCACTACAACGCGCTGATGGCCCTTTTGAGGGAGCGCTACCTATTCTGGGAAGTTGTTAAGCTGTTGAGATGAATGGGGAAAGCATATTTTCATTCTTGGAAGGTAGTTGAGCTCGAATCCCTGATCAAACCATGATCTTAGGGAAGGTCCTCAACTGAAGGAGGAAAATCCTCACCTTCCCCAAGGATATCTCAAGATTGTTGAGCCTCTCCAAGGCTATATAAGCAAGCTTTCTAATGGTGAAAGGGAATGAAAAAGAGAGAATCATACCAAACTTATGATCTCATGAGTGGTATGGGTTGCAAAATAGAGAATGTCAAACTTATGATCTCATAAGTGAGGACTGGAAGAAGAGAATTACACCAAACTTATGATCTCATAAGTGGTGTTTGAACATAGCTGATTGGGGGAAGAATTGAACATATGGAACTTATGATCTTGGAGGAAACTTGCAGTCAGCCGAAGGAGAATAATCATTGAAGCTACTGTCATCCAGGTTGTGGATCTTTTAGGCAAGGGTTAGACGAAAAGGATTTGACGAAGCTGTCACATTCGCATCTACAATTGTAAGTACTGTTGTCGTTATTCTCATCAATATGACAAGCTTGGCCTGTTTCTTTCTAGTTTGTGTCTAATGTTACATGAACTTATCATTTATTGATAGATCTATTTTCAAGCTAATGTCAGTAGAGTAGGAAGTGGTCGTATCTTGTTTTGTCTACAGACCTCATTGAGGAGCAAAAGGATTGGAGCGCAACTTGGAGCGTGCAGGGACAAACATCGATTAAAAGGTACTTCTATTATCCTTCCTTCTCATGCATTAGGCTTAGATAGATTTGAAAGGAAGTCAGTGTCCACGTTAAGCATTTTTCTATCTAGGTTTAAGGTCAAGCCTTAGAGGTCGATCTATTTGTCCGCAGGCAGATTTTCCTACAACAGAGAGGGCAGGGGGGGGTGAATCAATTATGTATGTATATAACCTTGAAACTTTTCCTGTTATTTTCTGATTCTTTCTATCTTATTATTTAGTGTGTTTTTGATAAATGAACATGCATAGATATAAAATATTTGATCAATCACACAAAATACACAGAGACATTGATTTTTAGGAGGAAAACCATAAGGGTGAAAACCTCTTCTTCTTAGGATGTCAATCAAGCTCCAACTTTTATGTACATCATAGTATTTGAGCTCCAACTCAAATATGAGGCTACAACCTCTCATAGCAAGCTACAACTTGCAGAGAGAACCAACTCTCATATTTATCTAGCACCAACTAGATGGAAACACCAACTCCCAGGTTTCTCTAGCACCTAGTATATGGAAGCACCAACTTTTAGAATATCTTCTAGCACCAACTAGAATTTAGAGGAATTCAATCCTCCCTAGCACCACCCTACCACCCTTATTGAATCTTAAAAAAACTTTACTTACTTTCTCTATCTCTAATATGGTCTGTTACAACTCCATGTATCCTCTACCTCTTCCAGCTTCTATTACTATGTTCTACTTCTATACTTTGCTCTTTCTCCTATTGTGCAGTATGATTCCTTTTTTTCAACGTCTCTTCTTCCTTTATACTTTGTGTTGTCTCTACAAGTTATATGCTTCACCTCTGATCTTCCATTCAGGTCCTATACTCAGTCTCCTTCCACCCACATGCATAGCTATCGAAAAAGCACATTGTCTTCTCTGTTTTGCATGTCTTTCTCACCTCGAGTCCTCTACCTAATCATCATTCAAAATCTTCATCTTCTCTAGTGGTTATTCTGAATTTGTTCATCATTATCGAGCATTATTCTAAGATTCTCTGGCATCTCTACAAGTCACAACTCTTTGTCTTCTCTAAGATTTACTGTCAACCGTTTTTGGATTCCTTTTCTTCTAATCCCCTTCCTTCATGTGACCATTGACGGTGACCAAAATCCTATTCAAAAGGTTCTTCCCAATCTCGATCTAGTGAGCACTAGCTTCATTTCTCTATATGACCTTGGGCAAAGATCTCGTGTGACCACGAGATTATAGGCGCTTACAAAGGTAGTTTGTATCAAACTATTTTTTTCCATGCAATTTACCTTGAGCCTCCACGTGTTCTTTCTCCAAAACCGTGGTTTTGATTGTGACCCACCTTTATCTTTTTAAAGTTTGTGCATCTTCAATCCCCGTAATGCGATGGGACCGTCGATCTCACAATATTGACGATGCTCCTAAATAGACGGTTCAGATTTGTTCTTTCATGATCTACAGATCATATCTAACCTTCCTAAATCAACAAATATGATCTATTTGATGATCCATTCCTCGGGAGTTATCTCAACCCTTGATTTCCTCGATACATCAATCTTCTAGAGTTGACAATCCACTAACGCGTGTCCCTATCGGATCAACGGTTAAGATCTCCCTTGGGTCTCCAGAATTCGAAGATTCCAAATATCAACTTCTCGTTTCTTCTGACTGGATATCTTCCGAAATGGAATATCTACTAACATTTTTCCTACTTAATCAAACAACTATCCTCTGCTTTGGTACTTCAGCCTTTTCTACTCTTCGGTGCTTCTCTTTTCCATGAACACTTTCACCCAGAGTCAATGATCTATTGACATGTACCCCTCTTGGTGATCAACGACCAGGGTCTTCTTCGAGTCTTCGAAGTTCAAGACTTAGGGACTTTAGGCGAATCTCTTCTTCATTATCCTTCAGAGTGGTCACATGCTAAATAATTCATAGGCGGTGGAGATGCTTGTTGTCGGTTAACACTTCAACTTACACTGTCCTTCCACTGAACTAGATCAATGGTTGAAAATGCACCCGAAGTGATATTCAGATCAGACGGCTGAGAGAGACTTCAGACCTTCATCCTTTGGTACTTCTAGACTTTTGACATTTTTTGGTGATGAAAATCTCAAAGTAAATCTCCCAGGGTGATGTATCTTGATTACGTCACTTGTTGACATGGCACGAGCCAATTTCCTCTTGACACTTGTCATCATCTAATTATGCCATGTGTACTTGCTGACATGGTCTTCCACATGTCCTTGTTGATGTGGTCTGCCACATGCCCTTGTTGAGGTGGTATGTTGACGTGGGTGAGACGTGTAGGTAGTGTAGTGGAGTGTGGAGGCAGAGCACAGTAGTGGAGTGTGACGTGTAGCGGGTAGTGGAGTGCGACGTCAGAGCACGAAGATGGTATGTATGAGTGGTTTGGTGGTTTAATTAGAGGGGGAGTTTGGTAGTAAGTGGTAATGAGTGAGGGTGGTCCGATTTGACAATAAGGTGACATGTATGAGGGTCCCACATGGGAAATACCACCAACTTGCACCCCCCCCCAATGGTTAAAGGAAAAAAGTTTAGGGGGGTCCGATATGACCCGTTGACCGTAGATCTAAGTGCTTGATTATCGGCCACTGATATTATCATTCCCTTATTCTAACTTATCATATCCTTGAACTTATTTTGATATGAAAGCTGACAGAAATTCAAGTGATCGAGATCTCATATCTCAGCCCTTGCATATCCTATCCTTCCACTTAAATCAATCTGATGTTTGTTGGTCCTATGGATCAATGATCCAATGGCCACTATTTCTCTTCCTCCTGAGATTTTGATCTCTCCAAATTACAATTCTTTCTATGTGTTCACATGTCTCAACCTTTTCTCTTCCTGCGAGTCTATCTCTTGGACCTCATCTGCACTTATGGAAACCACTATCTCTTGTTATCTTTCTCATCTTCTGCGCTCTTGAGTTTTGGTTTGTTTTTTTTCGTGCCATCAATGGCAAAAACATTCTTCCTGTAAACATGCCAACACATATGAGTCAAAATTATGGACAATTGTGTAGCAGAGTCTTGAACAGTATGGACATAGATGGACATGAAATCAACTTTTCTGAATGGGGAACTTAAAGAAGAAGTCTACATTGAACAACTAGTTCCTAGAGCATGGTACTCTAGACTAGATAAATATCTACAATAGGAAGGGTTAGGAAAAGGAAGTATAGACAAAAACCTCTACATCAAGGTAACTCAAGATGGAATTTTATTATTTGAATATATATTGATGTTATTATTTTTGGAAGTATTGATGACAGGTTAAGACAAAAATTTGCAAAGGATATGCAGAATGAATTTGAAATTTCATTACTTGGAGAACTATCCTTCTTTCCAGGTCTTCAAACACATTAAAGGAACCAAGGAATTTTATTTCTCAAACTAAGTATATCAGAGAAATGATAAATAGGTTCAAAATGGAAGATTGCAAGCCAGTTACCACTTCTATGCAAACTAGTTGCAAGTTGAGCAAAGATGATTATTCAAAGTCTATAGACCAGAGGAAATACAGGTCAATGATTGGTAGCTTACTAAATGTGACAACATCTAGACCAGAGGTAATGCAGTAAGTTCAACAGGTGGAACAATTTCAAGAAACACCAAAGGAATCACATGTATTAGTAGTGAAGAGGATTTTCAGATATCTCAAAGGAACAAAAGAGTTTAGATCATGGTATCCAAAATGAAAGAATCTGTCACTTATTTACTACAAAGATGTATATTGGGCAGGTTGCATTGATGACTAACGAAGCACCAGTGGAGCAACATTCTACTTAGGTGAGTGTTTAGTATTTTGGATAAGAAACAAGCAATCATCATAATCTTTATCTATGGCTGAAGTAGAGTATATTGTAGCAACAGAATGTTTTAATCAGGTTCTATGGATGAAATAAACTTCAACAAATATATAGGTTGAGTATGATGAGCCAATTCTAATCTACTATGATAATACAAGAACCATCAGTATCTCAAAGAACCTGGTGATGCACTCCAAGATGAAGCACATTCCAATAAAGTATCACTTTCTATGGGAAAAGGTTTCAAAGAACAACATTAGAGTTGAATATGTGGGGAGAAAAAAACAAGTGGCAAACATCTTTACAAGACCGCTTCCAAGGGAAGCCTTTGAGTTTCTTCACCAAAGATTCAGAGTAATTTCTACTCCAAAATGAATGTTATTGAATGCTTATCTTATATGTCTTAGATTCATATGAGGAAGCACCATAAAGAGGACAGTTTAGGTTGGGAGATCATTTTCACGAAGAGTTCAGTCATGGGGAGTAGCCCTGGATGGAAAGATACTTTTTCCATTGATGACAAAGGGGGAGAGATTTATGAGATGAAAAGGTAAATGCTTGGAGAAAGAGGATAGAGGCATGGTCACGGGGGGAGCATGAGTGACATGAATTCAATATTGCATAAGATTGTTGCCATCAATGTCAAAGGGGGATATTGTTGATTAATTGGGTTGGTTTTCATTGATGTCAACCCTTGAAGAAATTTCAATAGTGAATATTGGTAGCACAATGGTTCGGGTAATGGACCCAAGCTTGTTTGATGGATAATGGTATGGGTTTTGATATATTTGTAGGAAATACTATTCTATATGGATAGTACATGTCATGCCACTTCTAGTGGTATGTGTAACGTCACATAAATCCTCACGGTTAGAGAGTTATGGCCATGCAAAGTTGGAGAACCCTCATGGAGTCATCTAGAAGCCCCAAAAGGTCAAAGTAGTCAAATTGGTTGCAATGAAGAAATAATTTATATAATAAAGTGAATTAATGAATGTAATATAAGTGAAAGTGGATACACAATAAATTATTTACATAGTAAAGTTAATTGACAAATTACTTAGTGGACAAGTGGTTAGAAGTGGGTTAGCCCTAAAATAAGGAAAGTGGGTTAACATGGTTAGAAGGTAACCCCTTGAGGAAGCTACATGGAAATATAAATAAGAGGAAAGGGTCTCTCATTTTTAATCACACTTGAGAATATTGAATATCTACAAGTTACTAAGGTAGCCAAAGGATATCTAAGCCAAAATTCAGAGGGAAGGTGAAGTAAGGAAAGCCACAATTCAAGGGAGGATAAATTATTTTGATCATGCTTTCTAAGGTATGTTATTTACAGGTCATCTCACCATTTTAAAAGTAATTTTTTTTCTAGAATGTTTCAGAACATGAAATTGGGAGGTTTTTGAGGAAACATATCCAAGTAGCTATGATAAAAAAATTCATCTTCCGTGTCACTATATTTTTGGAGTTACACTCTGTGGAAAATAGGGATTTTGGCTAGTCCCAAAACTAGTCTAAAACAAGTGTTTTGGGTAAAAACGTGATAACTTATTCTTAACAGATCCAAATTTAGTAAGACAAAATGTATTGGTTAGAGTATAGTCTATAGAATTCTATGTACCATTTTTAGATCCATAAAACAAATATTCCGTGCAACGCACGCTCTACAAGTTCTCTCTCTAGAATATGCCATAATTCAACAAGGTATGCCATTTTTGCTATAACTCCTTTTCCGAGAGGTTCCAAGTAGTCAAATATGGAGGAATTTCATAAACAACATTGAAGAATATTGTGTACCATTTTTATATCTTTATTCATTATAGGTAAATAGTTATGATTATCACAAGTTAGGGTTGTTCACTAATCCAAAATTATTCATGTGAGACTAAGGTAAGTTTTGATGAAAAGGCTAGTATCTTGTTGTTAAAGTTGAGGAAGGTTTGTAGGTATGTGATCATATACACCAGTTTTATTATAGGGTTACAAATTATATTTGTATCTTAAAATTGATGAGGTCCTTTTGGTTGAGGTATGTTATAGATAGAGGTTGTATAACAGTGAGGTTGCGGCACATGCTTTGATGTAATGGTTTATTGAGGTACATGTTGGGTACATGGTTGAGACAAGTAGAGTTGGAAAATACATGAGGTGTATAGTTGATGATGTTGGTACATCTTGATGATTCATAGTTGATGAGTAGTTGATGCATGATTGGTACATACTATGTACATGGTTGGAGACACTTGTCAGTAGTATTGTTGACACATGGTTTATGGATGATGTAACATACTTGTGTTGGTATATTATTAGAAGCACATATTGATCTTGGTGATGAATATGAGTTGTTGTGTTATTCTTGGTTGATGCACATATTGGTGATATTGTGCATATGGTTGAGAGTTGTCTTGGTGATTGATATTGGTGAGTAGATGTGATTTGGTTGATAAGATTGATGAGCCATGTTATTGTGATAGGTTGTTTGGACAAGTTATTGTGACATGTTATTTGCACAGGTTTGGTGCATGGTATATTCATTTGTTTATGGTACAAGTTGAGGTAAAGGTTGATGTATGGTACATGTTGGAATAGGTTATTCGTACAGGTTGTTGCAATTTATTTGGTGTAGGTTGATTGGTACATGTTTACAATAGTATATCTCACAACGATATTGTGACCGTGGTTCCATCATTCTACTTATATTTCAAGGTAGTTGGATGGGGAAATGATAAGTGGTTGTAGCCACCTTCCCTTTATAGCCAGAGAACATAGGGGGTTGTAGCCTCCTTCTGGTTGTAGCCAAATATTTGGGGAGTTGGAGCTTACTTCAGGTTTTATCCTGAGAAACTAGGGGGTAGGAGCCTCCTTCCAATTGAAGCTGGAAAACAAAGAAAGTTGTTGTTTCCAATGAATGTAATTCTTAAATACATATAAGAAAAATCATTATGTGGTTTTCTCCCACTTTGGGTTTTCACGTAAAACACAGGTGTACTATGTATGTGTATGATTGCTCATTTTTTTATTGTTTATTTACTCTGCAACTATTGTATGATAAAACTACATTGATATAAAACTTCAATTTTATGGTTAAAAAGGATATTATTTCTCTATTACTGATTCGCCCCCCCTCTCAATAATCCAACAGATGCTTACATGATATTGTTAGTAAAAAATTTTGAGGGACAAGTTAGAACCTTCTTTAGGGGAATTCCTGCAAATTATACACCATCATATTATGATTTAGAGACTTCTTTCTTAAGGGAATGGGGTGATAAAAAGGGTCGTTTATATTACTTAACTGAATTCAAATATTTAAGCAATAAAAGTTCTGAAACTGTTTCTGAATTTATCCAAATATTCAATAAACTGTATAGTAAAATCCCAACTAAAGTAAAACCTTCCTAGGGAGTTGCTAAAGTTATTTTTGCAGGGGATATTGACTTAGATTTATCTTTACTTTCAAGGGAAATAAGAGCCACAACTTTAGCTCGAATGTAATATGATGTTATTGAAATTGAATCAAATATGATGGCATCATGTAAATTGAAAACAAAAGTTGAGATGGGAATAAGAGAACCTATAAGGTTTAAAGAACAAAGAGGACCCTCCAGTTCTAGAAAAAACACACAAGAAGAAAAGATGGATGAAATGGATAAGATCATTAAATATTTATAAAAAACAAATTCTAGGATGGAAATTTAGAAAAACAAACCTGATCCATATGTTAGAAATGCAAACCAATTTAGGAGAAACCTTAATACAAACCCTCAGATTCAACAAAGGCACATTAAGAATTAGGAACCCAAGATTCAGTATCCTTTTAAAAGAAGAAATATTATACAGGGAGATGATGTTCAATATTACGATGAATTAGATGAGGATATAAAAAATCTCAATGATAATGATCTCAAACATCATTTAACTAAAGAAGATTATGAAAATTATTTAAATATTCTATCATTATTTGATGAAAAAAACATCAATAACTTGGGAGACTTTACAGCTCAATATAAGGACCTTACTGATTCAATAATTGTTGAGCATCGTAATAAATATGATTTGATGCCAAGAAAAAATACTGGCACTACCAATCCACCAAGAAGACCATCCATGTTCAAGCCACAAAGAATTTGTTATCATGATCATGATCAGTCAAGGCAAAAATTCAGAAGGACTACACCACAAAGAAGATCATTCACTCCCAGCTATGGAAATTTCTTTTATGGTCATTGTTTTTATTGTACTAATTTTGGACATAAGGTTGCAGATTGCAGGGATTATAAAAGAAATTTTCAAGCAAGAAGTGCCTATGTGGCCCCACATAACATTGAATGTTTGAAATGTCATAACTATGGACACATAGTTAGTGATTGTAGAAGCATGATCGATACTTCAATGAAAGAGAACATTAATATCAGATATAATAAAATATGGATAAGAAAACATGAAGAATAGGTGAACAAAGACCAAGTCCTAGAGATCGCAAGATTGGAAATAAACGATATGAAGAAAATTCTATAGAGAAAAGGAAATATGTCAGATACAGAAAGGTTTGGAAAATAACTGAAAGAAAATAAGGAAAGATAAATAAGGAATAGGTTCAAGAGATTGTACTTTAATGCGTTGTAGTGAAAGATGAATCTGTAGACAAAAGGAAAAAAGTCATATCTCAGAGAGATGATGAATCTACCAATGAAGATGACGATGGATACACATCAGAGCAAGAATTGTTCTGAGCCATCAAGATTAGAGTCTCCTATATAATATGAATAATAGATAGGGGGAGTCTATGTGGTAGCTGAGACAGACCAGAGAACCATCCTTTGAGCATCTTGCATAATTTGAGTAGACAAATTCAATGCATTAAGTTAGAAGAAGTACAATATGATATATTAATTATTTGTATAAGTACTTCATTATAGTACAATGACATATTGTTGGAAATATAACTGAGAGGGGGGGGTGAATCAGTTATGTATATAAGCTTGAAACTTTTCGTGTTATTTTCTGTTTCTTTCTAGATTATTATTTAATGTGTTGTTGATAACTCAACATGCATAGATATACAATATTTGATCAATAACATAGAATACACAGAGACACTAATTTTCATGAGGAATCCCATAAGGGTTAAAACCTCTTCTTCTTAGGATGTCAATCAAGCTCCAACTTTCATGTACATCCCAGTCTTTGATATCAAACTCAAATATAAGGCTACAACCTATGATATCAAGCTAAAACTTTCAGAGACCAAACTCTCATATTTCTCTAGAACCAACTAGATGGAAGAACCAACTCCCACGTTTCTCTAGCACCAACTAGATTAAAGCACCAACTCCCAGAATATCTTCTAGCACTAACTCTACTTACTTGCTCTATCTTTGATATGGTCTGTTACAGCTCCATGTCTCCTCTGCCTCTTCCAATTTCTATTACTCTATTCTTCTTCTATACTCTACTCTTTCTCTTGCTGTGCACTATGACTCCTTTGGCCATCTTATCTAATTCCTTTTTACTCTGTTTTGTTTCTGCATGCTATAAGTTGCACCTCTAATCTCTCGTTCAGATCCTATACCCAGTCACCTTCTACCCACATTCATAAATATTGAAAAAGAACAATATCTTCTATGTTCTACATGTCTTTCTCACCTTGCGTCCTTTGCCTGATCATCATTTAAACTCTTCATCTTCTCTGGTGGTTATTCTTAATTTGTTCATCATTAGCGGGCATTATCCTAAGATTATGTAGATTGTCTGGGAGTCGCAACTCTTTGTCTTCTTTGGGAGTCACGGTCAATCGTTTTTGGCTTCTTTGGCTTCTAATTCCCTTCCTTCATGTGACCACCAATGGTGACCAAACACTTATTCAAAAGTCACTTCCTAATCTCGGTCTAGAGAGCACTAGCTCCGTTTATCGATATGACCTTGGGCAAACATCTCATGTGATCATGAGATTGCAAGTGCATCCAAAGGTGGTTTGTATGAAACTACTTTTTTCCCCATAATTTACCTCAATCCTCCACATGTCCTTTCTCCAAAAATGTCGTTTCAATTGTGGCCTGCCTTCATCATTTTAATGTTCATGCATCTTCAATACCCATAATGTGACGGGACCGTCAATATCCCGATATTGACAATGATCTTGAACAGAAAGTTCATATTTTTTCTTTCATGATATCCGGATCAGATCTAACCTTCCTAAATAAATGTCCCTGATCTATTTCATGATCCAGGCTTCAAGAGTTTAAAATCTCAACCTTTTCTTTCCTCTATACGTCAATATTCAAGAGTTGACAATCCACCAACGCGTGTCCCTCTCAGATCAATGGTTGAGATCTCCTTCGGGTCTCCAAACTTTGAACATTGTGAATCTCAACTTCTTGTTTGTTCTGATTGGATATCTTCTTAAATGGAAGATCTACTGACATCTATCCTCCTTAATTAAATGACTATCCTCTTCTCCAGGACTTCAGACTTTTCGACTCTTCATTTCTTTGCTTTTCCATGAACTCTTTCACCCAGAGTCAATGATCTATTGACATGTACCCCTCCCGAGGATCAATGATCAGGGTCTTCTTTGAGTCTTCGGTGTTCGAGACTTTGGGACTTTAGGATAATTACTGCTTGATTCTCATTCGAAGTGGTCACCTGTTGAATAAGTCATAGGCGGTGGAGATGCTTGCTGTCAGTTAAAACTTCCACTTAAATTGTCCTTCCATTGAACTAGAGAAATGGTTGAGAATGCACCCGAAGTGATATTAAGATCGGATGACTGAGATAAACTTCAAACCTTCTTCCTTCGGGACATCAGGACTTTCAGCATTTTTTTGTGATGAAACTCCTAACGTAAATCTCTGAGAGTGATGTAGCTTTCTTACATCACTTGTTGACATGGCATGAGCCAATTTCCTTTGAACACTTGTCATCATTTGATTATTCCATGTGTACTTGTTGATGTGGTATTCCACATGTCCTTGCTAACGTGGTCTACCACATGTCCTTGCTGAGGTGGTATGATGAAGTGGGTGAGATGTGTAGGTAGTGTAGTGGAGTGTGGAGGCAGAGCACGGTAGTGGAGTTTGATATCGAAGCGTGGGGGTGGTATGTATGAGTGGTTTCATGGTTTACTCTGGTGGGGGTTAGGCGGTAAGTGGTAATGAGTGATGGGGGTCCAAGTTGACAAGAAGGTGACACGTATGAGGGTCCCACATGGGAAATACCACCAACTTCCCCCCCCCCCCATGGTTAAAGGAAGAAAGTTCAGGGGGGTCTGATATTCCCTATCAACGATAGATATGAGTGCATGATTATCAGCCGCTGAGATTAGCATGCCATTCTTCTAAATTATCCTATCCTTCCACTTATTTTGATTTGATGACTGGCAGAAATTCATGTGATTGAGATCTCAGATCGAATCCCTTGTTTATCCTGTCCTTCCACTTAAATCAATATGATGGTTGTTAGTCCTTTGGATCGATGATTCAATGGTGCAGACATCCTACCCTCGGGATGAGATCCGTGCAGGATATTCTCTAAAACTCGACAAGGGTTAACATAACTCCTTGTTTAAGCCCACAAAGGATTCAAGTCTTGTGATTTGGGCACTCTAAATGCAATGCCACAGCTCTTGGAAATAGTTGAAACATGATATTTTGAATGGGATTAAGGTGTAAGACCCCTCTTCATCCCCCTTTCCAATATGACCACAGCCAAGCCTTAACACAAGCTGTTATCCACAATTTTGGTCATCGTGATGATGTCATGGTGATGTTATGATGATGGAAAATCAAGCTCTTCACTAAGAATACTTTCATGAGAAAAGTTACAGTTGTCTGCTTCCAAAAATCACACTTTAAAGATAGTTCGCAGGCTACCTATATACTTGCTTACGAGAATGACTCATTCTCGCAGGCTACATTAATCTGGGGTGCGAACTTCTTGCACTGTACTCATGGTTAGGGTGTGAACATGTTCTTAAAGGGGAAAAAGATAAAAATATCGAACCTTCTAGAAGGGAATCTTCTAGAAGGGTGAGTTGGCTTTCGAAGGGTTGTTTAGGTGTTGGCATTCCAGATATCTTGGGATCATTCCCTATCCAAGTAACTAATCTATCTTCTCCTATATATTGAGGAGATTGCTCATGGAAAGGGTTAAGATCATATGTATAGACTAGTTATTGAATATATCAATTTTCCTTTACTTCGATTGGTTCGTTCTATTGTGATTTGAACGGGACGAGAGCATTGGATCAAAGCTTGGAACAATAGAGATATAAGGAAAGTGTTCATAAGGTATGTTCACAATCCTTACTTCTTAGTTCATTCAATAGGCTAGATCTAGGGAAAGTGTATTATTCTGTCCTGTTTTGTTCTAGATCCAGGTGGATCTAGGGAGATCGGTTTGTGTCCGTACTCACGGATTTATCTTGAAACACAAGCGACTTTCACAATTCATGACTTCACGAGTTGGAGTGTTGAGCTTTCATGCTCTTCCCTTGCAAATCCCCAAAATGCGATAAGTCAATTCTATGTGGAATCTTCCAAAGCAATGTGTACACGCCACTTGTCTCCTCCGCTTTACTCTACTTACGAGGTTAGCTCTTGCCACCTGTCCACATAGATTTTTTGTCTTTCACAACTTGAGCGAACAACCAACAACCGTTCCTCTTCCTCTATGGATCCCCAACTCCAAAATTGTGCCTTCGACATGATCAATGGTTGTGTGCCTCCCTCGATCCAACGGTCCTGGCTATATCGGAATTTCACAAACTGGGAGTTTGCAACTCTCGAGTCCAACCTTGGACTACTCCACTTCCCAATCCCTGATATAGAGAATTCACATACGATATTAAAGGTCCTCATTGATATGGATCTAAGGATCACTACTACTCCTAAGATTATGGGTGTTGAAAGACACTCGATCTTAATCCTTCAACTATTCCACATGATCCCACGGCTCACTGAACTTTGGCATTTCCTCCTGAAACAATTCCACCATCAGATTCAACTTCTCAAGGACTTCTGGCCAAATGACTTGGCTTCCTCCCTCTTGAACTTAACTTCCGTGAGGAAATTTATACCTTTGTCTCCCTTTAAACACTTCAGAGGTTCTATCCCTTCTGAGATTTTGCTTATGAATCCAAGGCTTCCAAAAGGGTTCCTACACACACTCCTTGTGAAAAAATTTCAAATAACCTTTGGTTATTTGGGTCTTTGACTATGTGCACTCTTTGCAATAGATAATTATTCAACTCCTCTATGAGCTTGAGAGAATTCGTTCCCTCTCCCAGCATGTTCACACATTGCATGGCTCTATGCTCTACTAGCACTCTTGCCTGTAAAGACACGATTTGAATATCCCCTGAAAGTTCTGAGATGAAACTTAGAACCTGGTCGACGCACTCCTTGCAGACCCTCCACTTCACTCTTTGAGGGAGTTCTCAAAAATAGAAACAATTGAACCTCATTCTCCCCTTATCTAGAATTCAAGCACTCAACATATAATTATAGAGCATACACACACACATTTCATTGAAATAAAATGCACACAGAGAATAAAAACAGGCCTGCAACATACCATTTAATAGGTGGTTCAAACAACCATAAAAAACACATAGATTGGAATCAAAGGCTTTCTTCTATTAATTCCAGTGCTCCTGTATATGGCGAATAACAACTAAAAATGCATAAAATTCTTTGTTCTCCTCTGTGTAGCTCTACAACTTATGAATTTTAAATTATGTTTCAATGATACAAGGTGAGGGTGTCTAGCATATTTTTTCCCTCCTAAGCTCCTAAAATTGTCTAAACTATTAAATTAAATATACCTACTTGCATTAAACACTCATACATGCCTATTACATCCGATAGATAGGAACATACACTCCAAAATCAATTTGGATCTTCAATACATAAATGCTAATTTACTTTCCTCCCATCCATTACATTAATGTTTTAGATTTTGAAATTCACAACGTTTTCACAAAAATGTATTTAATGACATCTGTGCATCCAATTGTCTCCTTGGTTTTAGGCACACGCTTGGGCTTTATACAATGCTCCTGCATCATACTCCCTCCCTTGAAATTTTTCATGAACTCCTATTCATGAGCTCTTGCATGATCTGCCCATGTATTCGAATTTCTGGTTCACTCTTCCAGCTGGCATATTCAATTGGATGCCCTTTCCACTTGACCAAGTATTCGAAATACTCTTCTCTCCTGGTCTTCCTGTTGATCCTCTTGTCAATTATTCTTTCCATCTGTGGATTTTCAGCTACAAGAATTTGTTTTGTCCATTGAATCTTTTCTTGTTCATCCCGTGCTCCTGCTTCTTCAACTTTGTAAGGGTTCAAATCCATGACATTGAATATGGGTGAGATTCCAACCCCATCGAGTAATTCAATCTCATATGTGTTTGCCCCAAATTTTCTTATGACCTTGCACGATCCAATTTTCTTCATCTTTAGCTTGTTGTATGTTCCCCTTGGGAACCTTTCCTTCCTCAAATGTGCAAGAATCAAATCACCAACTTCAAATTGAATTTCTCACCTGTGTTCATCTACTCTACACTTGTACTCTTGACCTGAGCTCTCCAATCGCTCCTTGATTCTACTATGAAGCTCCTTCATATTCCTTTTGCAAAGTCCTTTGCACTAGCACTCCTGAATTCAACTTGCTCTGAATCTTTCAATTCAAAGACTCCCCTTGGTTGCATTCCATATACAATTTGGAATGGACTCTACCCTATGCTTCTATTGAGTGAATCATTGTAAGTGAATTAAGCCTACAGCAGAATGTGATCCCATTGATTGTGGTGTTCAGTCACTAAGCTCCTTAACAAATCTCCCAAGCTCCTGTTCATGACCTTTGTCTCTCCATTCGTCCGAGCATGATACACTAAGCTAAAAGACAAGTTTGTCCCCAGCTTCTTCCATAAGTTTCTCCATAAATTCCCTACAATCTTGGTATCTTGATTAGAAACAATACTCCTTGGAAAGCCATGAAGTCCGATGACTTCCTTGAAAAATAGGTTCATAATATGATTTGCGTCACTAGTTTTCTGACATGGTATGAAATGTACCTCCACGTGTCCTTTCTCCAAAATTTTGGTTTTGATTGTGGCCCACCTTCATATTTTTAAAGTTCATGCATCTTCAATCCCCACATTGCAACGAGACCATCAATATCATGATCTTGATAGTGCTCCTAAATGGATGGTTCATATTTGTTCTTTCATGATCTGCAGATCAGATCTAACCTTCCTAAATCAACATCTCTGATCTATTTCATGATCCAGGCTTCGAGAGTTTCAAATCTCAACCCTTGATTTCCTCTGTATGTCAATATTCTAGAGTTGACAATCCACTAACATTTGTCCCTCTCAGATCCATGGTCCATAACTCCTTTGGGTCTCCAGACTTCAAACATTTCAAATCTCAACTTCTTATTTTTTCTGATTGGATATCTTTCGAAATGGAAGATATGCTGCCATCTGTCCTCCTTAATCCAATGACTATCCTTTGCTCTGGGATTTTAGACTTTTTAACTCTTCGGTGCTTCACTTTTCCATGAACTATTTCACCCATAGTCAATGATCTATTGACATGTACCCCTCCTGGTGATCAACGACCAAGGTCTTCTTCGGGTCTTTGGTGTTCGAGACTTCAAGACTTTAGGCTAATCGCTGCTTGATTCTCCTTCAAAGTGGTCACCTATTGAATAAGTCATAGGTGGTGGAGACGCTTGCTGTCAATTAAAACTTCCACTTAAATTGTCCTTCCACTGAACTAGATCAATGGTTGAGGATGCACCCGAAGTGATCTTAATATCGTACGACTGAGATAAACTTCCAAACTTATTCCTTCGGGACATCAGGACTTTCAACATTTGTTTATGATGAAACTCCTGCAGTAAATCTCCCAGAGTGATGTAGCTTTCTTATGTCACTTGTTGACATGGCCTGAGCCAATTGCCTCTTGACACTTCTCATAATTTGATTATGCCATGTGTACTTGCTAACATGGTATTCCACATTTCCTTGTTGACATGGTCTTCCACATGTCCTTGCTGAGGTGGTCTGATGAAGTGGGTGAGACATGTAGGTTGTGTAGTGGAGTGTGGAGGCAGAGCACAATAGTGGAGTCTAACATGTAGTGGGTAGTGGAGTGTGACATCGAAGCGTATAGGTGGTATGTACGAGTGGTTTGATGGTTTACTTGGGGGGGGTGCGTTAGGTGGTAAGTGGTAATGAGTGATGGGGGTCCGATTTGACAAGAAGGTGACATGTATGAGGGTCCCATATGGGAAATACCACCAAATCGGAACCCCCCCCCCCATGGTTAAAGGAAGAAAGGTTGAGGGGGGGTCTGATATTCCCTGTCGATCATAGATATGAGTGCATGATTATTAGCAAGAGAGATTAGCATGCCATTCTTCTAAATTATCCTATCCTTCCACTTATTTTGATTCAATGACTGATGGAAATTCGGGTGATCGAGATCTTAGATATCAACCTTTGTTTATCTTGTCCTTCCACTTAAATCAATATGACGATTGTTGGTCCTCTGGATCGATGATCCAACAACCACTATCACTCTTCCTTCTGAGCTTATGATCTCTCTGACTTAGAACGATTTCTAAGTGTTCACGGGTCTCCACCTTTCCTCCTCTTGCGAGTCCATCTCTTGGACCTCGTCTGCACTTTTGTACACCGCTATCTCTTCTAATATTTATCGTCTTCTATGCTCTCAAGGTTTGGTTTGTTGGTTTTCTTGCCATCAATGACAAGCACATTCTTCCTATAAATATGCCAACAATATCCTCCTTTGGCATTTATGGAAACTCTGAAAGACTGCACTATTTTTCTTAGACCTCCAACTGTAGCATACATACAACACCTTTTTCTCCCCATTTGGCATCAATTTCAAAGAAAAAAGAGAGTGACTCTGTGATCCCCTTGATTATATATACTAGGAGAACTCTCCCCCTGATCAGATAGACTAGTTTAACTTGATAACAGGGTCACGCCCATCTTTAGGCGTAGATACTCAAACTAAGATTTTGCAAGTGGTTTAGTGAATATATTAACAATCTGATCTTTGGATGGAATATAATGCAAAGAAACAACAATGCTGGTTACATGTTCCCTCAAGAAGTCATACTTGATGGGTATATGCTTGGTATTGGAGTGAAATATAGGATTATTTGAAACACTAATTGGACTAGTATTATCACAATGGATTGAAATCAGTGCATTATACTTTACCTCCAAGTCTGCAAGTGTCTGAATCATTCATAATACTTGGGTACAACAAGTGGCAACTGCAATGTATTGATCTTCTGTAGTCGATAATGAAATGGAACCTTTCTTCTTTCTCAACAATGCTACAAGAGAATCTCCTAAGAAGAATGCACCTCCACTCATGCTTTTCCTTTCATCAACGCAGTTATCCCAATCAGCATCTAAATAAACTGATATTTGAAAATTTTGATTCCTAGGATACCATGGGCCATAGTTCATTGTTCCTTTCAAGTATCTGAATATTATTTTGACAGCTAACAGATGACTCTATTTAGGTGTAGCCTAATACCTTCCTATCATTCCAACATCATGCATTATGTCTAGATGGGATGTTGTGATGTATAATAGGTTGCCTATCATAGAACTGTATGAACTCTGATCAACATCAGGTGAGTCATAATCCTTTCTTAACTTGCATCCAGTGACCATAGGTGTGCTCATAGGTTTAGAATCTTCCATTTGAAACCTTTTCAACATTTCTCTTAAATGTTTCTCCTAACAAAGAAATATTCCTTCAGACCTCTGAGTAATTTGCAGACCAAGAAAAAATAACATTTCCCCGATCATATAAATTTCAAATTCAAATTGCACAGCAGAATAAAACCATTATACCAATGAAGCAATATTTCTTCTGAAGATGATGTCATCTACATAGACCAACACAATGAGAAAATCACTACCCTATGTTTTGATATATATATTGTTTTCAATTGTTCCTCTATCGAACCCTTTGTCTTGAATATACTTATCCAGTCTGTAATACCAGGCACGAGGAGCTTGTTTCAACCCATATAAGGTTTTCTTCATCTTGTAGAAAAATGCAGGCTTATCTGACAGGTGGAAACCCTCTGGTTTTTCCATATAGACTTCTTCATTTAGATATCCATTTAGAAAAGATGACTTGACATCCATTTGATAGACTTTAAATTTTTTATGATATGCATAGGCAAGAAACATTCTAATAGCTTCTAATCTTGCTACAAGTGCAAATGTTTCATCAAAATCTAGTACTTCTATTTGAGAATATCCTTTACACACCAATATAGCAATATTTATTAGAATACTTCCTTGTTCATTCATCTTATTTTTGTAGACCCATTTGGATCCTATTACATTTTTATTTGTTGGCCTACGAATGAGTTCCCAAGTGTCATTCTTTTCAATCTAGTCTAGTTCCTCATTCATTGATTTTAACCAATTTACGTCTTTACTGGCTTCATTAAAGTTCTTAGGTTCCACCATGGATATGAAGGCTATATGTGATTGCTCGGTGTATTTGATTATCCTTCTCCTGGTTTGTGTACCTTTGTCTTTCTCACCAATTATCTGACTTTCAGGATGATTCTTTCTAGTAATTCTGGAGGAAGCATTTGATGATGATTTTTGTCCTGCCTCTTCTTGTCTGGGTGTCTCTTCTCTACCCGATTCTTCATATTCTTGTGACTATGAGATTTTTTGTTCTTTATATTCATTATTCTCATCATATTTTTCATTTGTCTTAGTGCTTATTCTCTATTGATCTTTTACAAGAGCTTCTTCATCAATTCGAACATCAATACAATCTACTAATTTATGCATTGTTTTGTTAAAGCATCTATATCATTTAGTGTTCGTTTCATATCCTAATAAGATACCTTTCTCATCTCTACTATCAAATTTTCCCAGATGATCATCATTATTCTTGATGTAGCATTTAATTCCAAATACTTTGAAGTGCTTGATTGATTCAGGTCAACCGAACCACAACTCATATGAATTTTTATCATCGTTCGGCCTTAGATGTGCTTTGTTTAGAATATGAACATCTATGTGAACAACCTCCACCCATAAGGTTTGTGAAATGGCTCTTTCACTCATCATATCCATTGCCATCTGCTGAACTGATCTATTTTGGCGTTCTACAACTCGATTTTGTTCAGGAGTACCTGGAATAATATATTCTCTTTTAATTCCATGTCTGTCATAGAATTCTTTGAAATATCTTGACAAAAATTCTCCTCCCACGTCTAAGTGAATTGCCTTTAACTTTATTCCTATCTGATTCTCAGCTAATGCCTCAAACATTTTGAACTTCTCAAACACATCATATTTTTCTCTCAGAAAGGAAACCCACAAAATTTTCGAGAAGTCATCAATGAATAGCATAAAGTAACGTTCTCCTCCATTTACATCCTTTTGAGATGTTACACATAGATCCATATGAAAAATTTGAAGTGGTTTCTCTGAAGATGTGAAACTCTTAGATTTGAATTGAGCACGAGTGAGCTTCCTCATTTGACAATATTTACATATAGAGTTATTAGGCTTAGATATTCTTGGAAGGTCTTTCACAACGCCTTCATTATTTAGTTTGACAATATGATCAAAATTCAGGTGTCCAAGCCTTTTGTGCCATAAACAACTTTCATCAAGTTTTCTTAAATGACATTTCTCCTTATCTTCCTTCAGAACATATACATTGTTTTCAGTTCTAACCCCTTTTGCAATCATCTCTCCTCTATTTATTGTCTTTATTTTACAATTCTTGGCAGTGAAAGTGAATTCACATCCTCTGTCACATATCTGACTGACACTAAGAAAATTATGAATTAAACCATCAACAAATAATGCATCTTGAGATTTGCTTCTTCCATTACTAGACCTTTACCTCTCATCTTTCCTGCAGCATCATTTCCAAAGGTCACACTCTGTGATTTATTTTCTTTGAGTAATATGAGCTTAATTTTGTCACCTGTCATATGACTAGAGCATCCATTGTCAATACACCAAGTGTTCTTTTTTCTTTGAGCTGACAACAGTAATCCACACTTGTTATCTTCATTCTTCTTCCAAACCTTGACGTTTTCAGCTGTTTGATTTGAATCTGGCTTATAGTTTTTTAAGCGATAGTCTACAGATTTATTTCCATAATTATGGCAGATGTAACATTATGGTTCATTAAATAAAGGATCATAATGATTATTATGTGTAATCTGCATCCTTTTCTCAACCATCACATGATTTGCAGTCTATGGTTGTTTGTTACTTGGCTGTCTCATTGTTTGTTGTGGCAGATATTTATTCCTTCACTGTCTTGATTTCTCATGTGTAAATCTTAAAGAACAATTTATATCTTTGTGGCCAAAGTTAGAGAAGTAAAAAAAATATCCATAGAAAAAATCTTGGTACTTGGAAAATGGTTGTCTTCTTTGAGTAGTTTGATTTCTTCCATGTTGATGATTTCCTTGAGCAAAGGGTGTACTATTTCATTGTTCTACAGTTTTAGTTCTGGTATCTTTTCCTTTACTCCTCTGTTGGTGCGTAAATATGTTCAATGTATATCTCACACTCATTTAAATGTCAATACGGGATTCGTAATCGAAAGAGTCGTTACACCATATGTGCCGAGAACAAGTAACCTACCTAAGTCTATTGCATATAGGAAATAATTAATAACATAAAAATCCTATTTCTAAGATTTCTAAATACTTCAAAGTATTCTCTGAATCCTAGAAGAGAAAACTGATAATGAAACTTAAACAAATAGTCAATCAAAGAGATTTTGTCCTAGAGAATCAAGTCTGTTCATTTCATGTGCTTGAATTGAAAAGATGAACTTTAAGAAACTTGTCTCTTGCAACAATTAAAACAATAAATTCCAACCATTCTCGAAACAAAATCCAACTTCAACCTCATGTAATTCAATCAAACCAGCACAAGGGAAGTTCAGTATAACTGAAATACTTTATAACAAAACATGAAGATGAAATATAAAGTCTCTTGCTCCCTTGGGATACTAGGTCTACTACAGTCATAAACTCAAAATATCAGTCCCACACTTCAAATTATGAAATAAATACCTTAAACATTTGAGAATGAAATGTCGATTCGATCTTTCACTTGCTTATTCACACCAATCCAAAATGATTAACTCAATGCTCAATCCTAAAAATGAAACAAAAAACAATCACACACACACACACTCCTGTAAACTATCCACATAAACACACAGAATGTATACAAGGAGGTTTACCTTAGTTGGGGTGGTGGGCCCTTGTTGAACCAACAAGGAATCTTTGAAGGGAGTAACAGACTGAAATGTTTCACTCACATCCAAGAATTGACATAAAATATCTTCTGTAATAATTCATCTGGTAAATTGGATCAACAGTCTTTTGCTCATACATGATAATGATAAGTATTATCTGGTTCCTACAATATATTTTTTTAAATTCACTATTATATCCCTATTTATCATCTATACAACATTCCTTATATAAGGTAAGATGATACTATCAATATCTATGGATAAACATTAAACATTTTGATAAATTTCACATTTAAGATTTACATCAAATTTTTAGGAATCAAGTGCATCCTCATGACATGAAGTGCATGAGCGATGGAGTCTCTTGCAACTGGAAAACTGACTCGGGTGCTTCTATCCAACTGTCTTCTCGAAATATTCACCATTATTTAGGTGCAACTGGCACATTATAGAAACAGAGATTCTGGTACCAGATTGCACACAGTCGTGAGTCTAGTACCGGAATAAAGAAAAGCAGGTAGTACTGGAATAGCACCCGTCTTGGTACTAGAATGGATTTGGTACCGGATTAAAAATGTCTTGGGTAGCGGAATGGATTTGGTAACAGATTACAAGGTGTATGGTAGTGTCAGATAGACTTCTCAAAAATCAAATCATTAGGACTATACAAAATAAAACACTTTCAATCGAATTAATTTAAGAAAGTTAAACAAACATGCTTTAAATCATCAATTGCCTCTTATGGACATGACATAGATATTAGACATGTGTTTTGGGAGGGAGTAGTCCAATATAGGTTTATAAAAGAGGAAAAAAGGCTTAGATATAAGGTAATATAGGGCATTATTTATGTCAAAATAGTGACTCAACATTTCCCCCATGCTAAATATGTTGCATGTCCTGATGCAACGTTATAAAAAATTTATACCCAAAAACTTTTTCCACAATTGGACCCTCCTCTGTCATTCTTTAGATTGCAAGATGTTAACACCAGAAGCTTCACTCTTCAATTCCTTCTTGATCACCCCAGTGTAATGGATCAATTGCAAGACCTTGTTGAGTTTTTCAGAGACCTCTGCATGCTACTCTTTCAATTCCGCATTCTCTGCCTTGATATGCCTGTACAGTATTTTGTATTCTTAAACTTCTTACTTCAATCTCTCAATTTCTGTTAATAATTTTTTTTCATTCAGAGACTTGTCTGGGATTGGTGTCAGTACTTTCTTGGCCACCATCTCTCGAGCCTCTTTTTCTTTCCTCAAAATCCTCAAAGCCTTTATTATCATCTTTCGTCTGGTCAGGGACTTGCCTAGACTCGGTATGAGTGCTTCCTGAGTTACTACCTCTCAAGATTATTTTCCTTTCCTCAAAACCATCAAAGTCTCTGTTACCAAACATTTCATCTCACTTATTGTTACTAGTCCTTATGTTTCACTTGTGGTAGCTCCCCAACCACTCCCTTTTTCTGGAGAACATGGAATATCCATAGATTCTCTTTGAGGAGAAGGTATGTTTGGAGTTGTCGCATATTTGGCCATACTTCTAGTGGTCCTATGTATGGGCAGTGAGGCTTTCTTAGACTTGCTGACAGGGGTAGGAGTTTCTTCAAACAATTTCCTTTTCTTAGATTTAGTGACAGAGGTAGGCCTGGACACCTATTCCTCCTTTGTTGACTTGAATTTTATCTTGCGGGATTGAATTGTAAATTTTGGGGTTTGCTTCTGCTGGAAAACTCGTATTCATATCTTGGAATATTGAGGCATGGGATCTGGAACTTGTTCCTCCTTTCCTTCTAGTTTCTTTCTATTTTTACTTGTCACCTTAGTGGTCTCCTTCAATTCACCAACTGAGTTTTGGGAAGGCCGAGTAACTTCAGAAATACTTTTCAATTCTTTATAGGATTTTGGAGGGGGTTTTACAGTTGGCTCTAGTAAAATCTCTTGTTGATCTGTCTCCTCCTTCTTGTGTTTCTTATTCTGTGATCATTGGTCTTTAGGGCATAGGACCAAGCTAGACGCATTAGCTTGTGCGTACTTTTTCTTGCTTTGTAAATGGAAGTCATGGGTCTTCTCTATTTGACTAGCTGGTTCTTATGACATTTCCACAATTGTTTCAGGAACACTATCTAATTGACCACCTGGTTTTGAGCCTTATTTTCATCTTTTACCCCTTTGAACCGAGGTAGGACTTACTCTCTGGAATTGCGTGGTTGTCTTCTTTCTTGATATAACTGGTTCCCCTATGACAAACTTTCTTGTCACTAATTTCTCAATGGATTGAGATGAGTTGGGCATAGAAGTGTCTTCTTTACCTCCTGATGTCATTTTTCTATCTTTCTTTCATTTTTTACTTGAGCCTTCACTATGTGTCCCTGCCTCCTGTGTCTCAACCGATTTGGATTTTTCTTGAGAGAAAGTCTGTTGGAGTAACTGCTTCCAACTACCCCCTTGTGTTTTTAAAGCATGAACAACTAGAATTTTGATTAAACCGTGATGATGAAGGCTAGTCTTAGGTTTCTTAAAAACTGAACTCACACCTCTTGCAATTTCTTTAAACTCATCCATAAAAAGTGGGGAAAATTAATATGTGGTCCTCCCTCGAAATGTGATAAAATATTTAAATGATAAATGAAGGTCATGGCATACCTTCCCTTGGAGGTGAGGAATTTCTGCAGACTTATAAGAATCGTCCAATATTCTTGTTTGATGTAGCTTTGAGGGATGCCCTTGGTCCAATCGAGGTCATGATGTTCTCGCTTGAGGAATTTTTGACAGATATTTTTGTCAATGATCACTCTCTTGAAGTATTTTTCTCCAGCCATTGGGAGACCCGTAGCTTCTACTATAGTGGCCTCTGTAATTTTTAACTTCACATCCCCAAGCTGCACATTTTCTCCATCATATGTCTGCACAAAGATGATATAAATTCCATCGTGATGACCTTTAAATTTCTCCAAGAATGGCACCCACCCTGCCTATTCATATTTTTTCTTACAAGCCTGATATTCTATTGTTTCTATGTATATTTGAAGTATGGGCTCATGGCTGTCAACCCCCATGCTAGCTTAAATAATTATCTTGGGTGGATAAAGCATGGACATAGGATCGAGGATTGAGTACCAGATGATATATTATTGGTTGGAAAAAAAACATGCAAGGGATACAAAGGCATAGGGTGTCTGTAGACGATGTGACAACAATGACAGATAACACTCATCTGGATGGAAGAGCCATCCAGAAGAGCATTTATGAATGGAAGTGTAGATTACAATGGTCATGTCGATACTCATGATGATATGGTTATGTAGGATGGATCTACTAACAGTTTCTAGATTCATGGGAAGCTTGGTGTTGGACGATATTCACGGAATAATGTGGTCGTTATGATCGGGACTCGTGTATATGAAATCGGCTGGGATCATTACTCGATATGTTGTGATTCATGGTTCATGTCGTTTCATATAGTATGGCAACGAATCATGGGGTTTATTTACTGGATAGACAGAGGGAGTATGAGTTTGATCTGGTAAAAGACATTGTGACTTTTCACTCTTGATATTTCGTAGGACACATCCTCCTCACAGAAGTGAGGTCTAAGATTTCTACAGATATTCGTGACAAAATAGGGGTATGTCATGATCGAAGAGAAATCATATGTTCTAAATGCATATTTAGTCTAATTCCTTTAAATAATACTAAAAAAACTGTCGAATTTGTATGTCCTAGCACTAATAATTGGACAGGGACTTGGAAATATGATGAAATTTACCGATCATATTCTTACCAGTACCGAATCATCTAAGTACCAAACTGCCTGGGCACCGAGTTGAAATTGGTATGGGATCATCTGAGTACTGGATCACCTGTGTGTAGAATTTGTAGTTGGTATGGGATCACCTGAGTGTCAGATCACATGTGTGTAAAATTGGTAATTAGTACCGGAATAATGTAGGGCTCTTCTTTTATACTGAATAGGATCCGGTATCGGATAGGCACAATGAGATGATTTTGTATAGGGGTGGCCCTTCATAAATAGAAGTGATAATTGATGCGAGATAAGAAAAAAAATGAACATTTTTCTAGAGCTTAAAAATCTTGACATTGATTCTGGTGACAATGATTTATAGGAATAGCTGGTGTTCTGTGGTCAAATTCATCTGAAAAACCATGTAGTTGCCAAAGTTTATAGAGGAATAATGCAGGAAATCTTTGTAATAGGAGGGTACTCTGTAATGACCAGTGACTGAGATGACAAAACTCATTTTCTTATGGAACCAAGGTGACCATGCTTTTGCTGGAATTTCCTCTTTTATTACAACACAATAATAATCCTAACTACTACTTTTATGTTGATTTTTATCGAGCCCATATTAGTTAATGCTCACCGGTATTTTCAATTTTATAGAGTCTGAGAAACCTAAACAAAACTCTTGATACTTTCCCGTGGATTTTTATCGAGATCGAGCCAGTTCTTGCTTGCTGGTATTTTCAATTTTAAAGAGTTTGAAAAACTTAAAGAAGACTCTCTATACTATCCCGTGGATTTTTATCGATCCCAGGAAAGTTCATGCTCGTCGGTATTTTCAATTTTAAAGAGTCTAAAAAACTTAAAGAAGGCTCTCTCTGATAGTGGTCCTCCTTATGTGTTTATCTGCATGGGAACACCACCAATTTTTCTTTTGCCTTTGTTAGTTACACCAAAAATAAAGAAAAACTTCATTTCACGACACACCTATGTATAGAAAATGAATTTATACAATTTGAACTTACTATGGTAGGTCAGAAGGAGGAGAAACCCTCTTTCTTACCAATTGCATTTCGGAAGTCTGAAGAATATTTTTGACAAAATCCTCCTTTGACAGAAGTTTTTGATAAACCTTCAGTTGATGTCCATTTACAACAAGGGAAGTCTGATTTTCATCAATAGTCTTTATCCTTACTGCACTATTTTCATAGACTGTATCAACCTCATAGGGCCCCATTCATTTGGTAGACAGTTTGCCTTTAAAATTTTTGAATCTGCTATCATATAGGAGGGCCCAATCACCTGGCTAGAAGGAATTTTTTTTAATGTACCTGTCGTGCCATTTGGTTCTTTGCCTTTGTATCAAGGTGGTTCTTTCTAGAGCATCTTGTCTTATCTCATCAAGCTCATTCAATTGTAATAGACTCTATTTTTGAGCTTCATTCAGGTCCATTCCTAATTGCATGGCAGTTCTAAAGGTCTTTACCTAAAACTCTATGGGCAATAGTACCTTCTTCCCATACACCAACTCATAAGGTGTATGGCCTATTGTATTTCTCTAGGCTGTCCTATAGGCCCACAAGGCCTCAGGAAACCTATCATCCTAGTCTTTGTGAAGTAGCTAAATAGTCTTAGTGAGGATGGCCTCTATCATTTTGTTGGTCGATTCCACATGGCCATTGGCTTGGGGGTGATAGGGTGAAGACTTTTTGTGTTTGATCTTGTATTGTTCGATAAGAGCCTTGACCATATTTGAGGTGAATTATGTCCCTTGGTTAGTGACTATTTCCTGAGGTACCTCGAAATGAGTGAAAAATTCCTCAAAGAGAAAGTCTACAACAGATTGTTCATTAGCTGAATACAGGGCCTTGGCTTCTACCCATTTTGTTACATAGTCTATGCAAACTAATATGTACTTTTTTCTGCGGGACATGGGATTGATAGGTCCTACAAAATCTAAGGCCCATTTTTCAAAGGGTTCGATTACTACTTGGGCTTGGAGCAACATTTCATCGACTAATGTTGGTTTTCCCATTCTTTGGCAATCATTGCAGCTGGCCATTTATTTCTTTGCATCTTTGAAAATGGTCAGCCAATAATAGCCAAATTGTTAGATTTTGTAAGTTGTCCTTTTGTCAGCAAAGTGGGCTCCACATGGGCCATCATTGTAAGCTCTGAAGATATCATGCATTTCATCTCCCCGGACACATCTTCTGATTACCAAATCAGGTCCCGTTCGGTATAGGGTATCCTCATGGCACATATAATTGGCACTTAGCTGAATGATTCTCTATTTTTATGTAGATGTCATACCTTGAGGTATCTTCCCAGTTAAAAAATAGTTGGCTATGTTTTCATACCAAGGGGTGAAAGTAGAAATGGAACATAAATTCCGATCGAGAAAATCATCATCTACTGGAGTACTATCACTTGTATGGATAAGCCTAGATAGGAAATCAGCAACCAAGTTTTCTCTTCCAGGCCTATCTATGATAGTGATATTGAATTCTTGTAGTAACAATAGCCATCTAGTTACTCTAGCATTTGTAATAGGTTGATTCATTAGAAATCTGATAGTTGAGTGGTTAATGTGAACAAAAACTTTGTATCCTATTATATAGTGTCTAAACTTGTTGATGGCATGTACTACTGATAAAAATTATGTCTCTGTGACAGTATAATTTTCTTCAGCAGGTGAGAGGTTCTTACTAACGAAGTATATAGCATAAGGAATCTACCCTTCACTTTGTCCAAATACAACTCCCAAAGCGGTATCTGAGGCATTTGTACAGATATGGAAAGGAAGAGACCAGTTTGGACCTCTCAAAGAAGGGGCACTTGAAAGTTTTGTTTTTAAGATTTCAAAGGAGATTTGGCATTGCTCATCCCAACAGAATTCAACATCTTTTGTTACTAGTTTGAAAAGGGGGGAGGCTAGGTTTGTAAAATTTTGAATAAACCTCCTATAGTAGCTGACATGCCCTAAGAAAATTTTGATTTCCTTTTGTGAACTAGGGATATTAATTTGGGAAATAATGTCGATTTTGGTAGGGTCCACTCTTGTTCTTGTACCGAAGATGTGGTGACCTAGAACAATTCCTTCAGTAAGTAGCATTATTGATTTTTCTTGACTGAGTAAGAGGTTGGTCTCTTTATATATAACTAGTACCTTCTTCAAATTATCCAATGCCTATTGGAAATCATCCCCATATACCATGAAGTCATCCATGTAGACTTCCACACAATTATTGGTGAAATAAGAGAAAATAGCCAAGTCAACCCTCTGAAAGGTAGTATGGGAATTACATAACCCAAAGGGGAGAACCCTATAGGCATAGGTTCCCCAAGGACAGGTGAATGTGGTCGTATCCTGGTCTTCTGGTGAAATTTGTATTTGGTTGTAACCACTAAACCCATCTAGGAAAGAAAAGTACCTCTTCCTAGATAAAGTATCCAACACTTGATCTATGAAAGGTAAAGGGAAGTAGTCCCTATAGGTGGCCTTGTTTATTTCTCAAAAGTCCACAAAAATCCTCCATTTCCCATTTTTCTTTGGTACAATAACTAATGGGAACACCCATTTGGTATCTGATATAGGGTAAATGAAATTGGCTTGTAGGAGTTTTTGGAGTTCTTCCCTTACTATATCTTTCAAGGTTGAGTTCATTCTTCTCTAGGGTTTTCATACAGGTTTTATTTGATCGTTAGTGTAAATATGATGCATACAGGTATCTGGGTGGATCCCTTTGATGTCAAAGTAATCCCATGCAAATGCATCAGATTTCCCTCGAATCATTTGTACCAACTTTTGTTGTTGATCTGTTTCTAGGATGGCATTGATATATAAGGACTTCCCGGGACTGATTTCAATATCTTGTACAATAGATTCCTTCCCTTCCTCTACTTGTGAAAGAGTCGCTCCTCTACTTGTGAAAGAGTCGCTATTGTAGAAGTGGAAGGGTGAAAAGTTTCTTGAAATTCAGAGCTAAATATGTGTGTGTAGTTAGGGAAAGATTGGGGATAGTCAATGCATGCTGAAGCAACCAAGAATAGACTTAGGATTTTTTCTTCAAAGTGTTCTTGTACTCCTTTTACTTATTCAAGTGTCAACAAGGGCTGAGTACAGTCCTCCTCCCCATAAGGATTCTCCAACCAGAGACGAACTTCAGTGGCTGGTTGGGTGGGGGGGGGAGGATAAGTTTCTGACTTTGAGTGCCATTGGAAGTTGTCATTTCTTCAGATCGACAACTGATGAATGCATTAGCAGTGGCCAACCAAGGTTGGTCGAGTACCACTGGGTGTCCTTGTTTGGGGGATTTGGGATGGATTACCAAGAAATACGCAGGGTATTCCCAAGAGGCCAATGTCAATGTTATATCATCTAAACTTCATGTTGGGGTGATGATTGATTTATCTACAAGATCTAGCAAAGTTTGTGTAGGTCTGAAGTGATCTAGTTGCAGTGTTTTCATAGTGTTTATTGACATCACATTTATTGTTGCCCCTAGATCAATCAATGTGTTAGGTAAGAAACACCATTGATTTATATGGTTACCACTGGGTTCCCTGGATCACTATACTTGGAAGACATTTCTGTTATAAATTTGGATAACTGCCCTACCACCCGTATGATAGGAGGTTACTTCCTCTTTCCTTGTGGATTTTTAATGCAAAGGTCCCTTACAATTTTAGCATAGATAGGTATTTCTTTAATGGCCTGTAGTAGTGGGATCTTTACAGATATATTTTGGAGTTCAGTCTCTAGATTATGTTCTAGAGGTTCCTCATTTTTCTTTACGAGTAACCCTTTTGGGTGATTCATTTCATGGGGTGTTTCTGCTGCAAGGGAGTTGGGAGAAGGGATTTCTTGTGGTACTGGAGTGTTTCTTTCTTCGTTCAATGAATCAGTCATCTGTTCTTCTCTTTCAACCCTTTGGACATCTATTTGTTCTTCTTTGTTTGTGTGATTATGAACTTGTTCTTCTTGAATGACCATAGTGGAATTTTTTTTGTTTACAATCCTTCCTGATCTTAATTCAATTCCATTAAACGGAGTTGGAATTATTACATATGTAGGAAATGTTTGTACTTCAACATTTTGTATAGGTTGTGTCGGTCTTTTATTTGGGTTAGGGATAGGTTGTGCAGGAATAGGGGTAGGCCGAGGAGGGTTTTGGATGGGTGAAGCTTGCATTGGTTGCTGCATATTTGGATTCATGGGTAGTGCAAGTGGTTTTTGTAGTTGTGGGGGTGGAAGAAGAGAAGGGGGGTTAAATCCTAGGAGAAACTATGAAATATTTGAAGGATATTGTGGATAGGTGGGAAAATTTGTTGGTTGGAGGGGGACATTTTCATATATAGGTCCTCTCCACCCCTATTGCCAAGGTTGGGTTTGTGGTGACTATTGAGGATAAGACATGGGGGGTACCCATTGGTATTGGGGGTATTGTGTAATTGTGTCGAAAATCATGCTGGGGTTTTGTTGTCTCCATGGTCTCCTAGGGGGGTAGGATGTCTCAGGTTATCCTCCTCCCTTGAACATGGCCTTGAGTCCAAGAAGAGAAGGGAATTCGTTAGTAGGATGGTCCTCTTTGCAAAGACCACATATTTCAATAACATTGAGGGGGAATTCCTTTTTAGGGTGTTTCCTCCTACACAGATCATGACAGAAAATTGCTAACGCAGAATTTTCTTCCTCTTGTTTTCTTTTAATTTCCATGGTATCTAGTTGGGAACAGATGGTGTGCAGGATATCTATTTAAAATTTTTCCAATAGATTTCCTAGTTCAATCCTCATGACACCTCTAGATGTGGGTTTATCAATTCTATTGGTAGGGTCCCTTATACTTTTCCCCATTTTAGCTTGACTGCGAGAGTATCTTTTACAATACTCTTCTATGTCTCCAAATGGATTTTTCTATACATCCCCAAAACTCATGAGTTTTAATGCTTCAATGAAATCATCCCTCACACCCTTTAGAAAGACAGTCCTAATTGTAGTTGTATCTAAGGAAAA
>CBVK0101878120.1:0-12144 GCA_900067695.1 Picea abies
ATTGCATGGGGCTCTATCCAATTTCTTTTATGCCCTCTTTTATTCTTTTTCTTTTTCTTTCTTTTCTTTTTCTTTTTCTTTTTCTTTCTTTTTCTCAAATTATTTGCAGAATGAAAAATCATTTAACAACCAAAACAAATAAAGGATAAAAATTTCCAGTCACCAGTTTATCCTATAAATTATAGGGTTATAACAAACAGTTCATTCAAACTTGGGAAGGGCTCTAAGTTGTCACCAATGTATTGTAGACATTTTGAAGTGCTGGAAAAAGTAGGACCAGTACCCTACTAGACTACAATACCAGTCAAACTGAAAGTACATAATGTATTTCATGTTTCATTGTTAAAGAAATATGTGCCTGATAGAACTCGTGTTCTAAATTGGAATATGATCTAGGTGGAACTAGAAGGTGAGTTCCAAGTGAAACCGCTATGCATACTTGACAGGAAGGAAACTCTGTTGCAGAACAGATCCATCACCTAGGTTAAAGAGTAGTCGAGGCAATTTAGTCCTAAGGAGGCCACTTGGGAAATGGAAGAGGCTATGAGGAAATCTTACCCATTTCTATTCCAAGAATGAGATGCTTGGTTGGAACATTGAGGACGATGTTCTATTCAAGGGGGGAAAGATGTAATATCCCTCCAATTTAAACGTTTGAACAATTTTGAATGATTGTAATTATTGTTACGATGTTCAGAAAAACTTTTATTAACATTTTGACCATCATAAATATTTGATGATGAGAAATATCTATGTTTTTTCTTTTTAAGTAAAAAAGGGTGTTTCCTACTATATTGTATGGAAAAATGAAATACAGTTGCACTGAGGCTTCCATTTGTGTCGTCGTTTTATCGGAAACCAACACATCTTGGAGCCCATATGATCCTTCTCAAAAATGGGTGTTCCGCCATCTCTCCTACCTATAGGGAACTAGGTAAGATGGAAATTCATAGTCTTAAAGATGTTTATGGTGTTACAGAGAGCCCCTAAAAGCTTGAACATGGATCTGGGATATAACAACTAAAAGAAAACAGAATCCCCAGCATGGCTGTGAGCACAAGAGTAAACAAAACTAAAACTTAACCAAGTTGATTACTCGATGGCCTTGTCAGCCTTATCTTCCTATTCCAATTCTCTGGCCCGCATCACGAACGACCGGGCGCATGTTGGACACTTTTTCTTTGCTGGGGCGTTGGAGTACACATCGAATAGCATGTCTAAACAATGGCTCAATAGGAGGACCCAGTGGGCATGGTCTACCATCTGTCCCTGAAAATCGAACACAAGATCCAAGTGCTCTGGGTGTAGGAAGGGTAGCGGGGCACACCTTTGTTCATGCATGGACATAGTGGGAGGTGGTGCTGGGGTTTTTCGACCCCCTCCTAGAGTGACTACCAACCCATTTTCCACTGCCTCGCTTGGGGCTACATCCCCTGGATCTTCATCACTTGCTCCTTTGTCCTCGACTCCTGTGGCCACAAGGTGCTTAGCCTCGATTATGGCCTCCAGAGAGACCATTTCCTCATAAATTTCTTCCTCGACGTAACATGTGGGGAAGTCCTCACAATACCCCACTTCCATGCTGCTCCTTGCTTGATTCTCGAGGGAAGTCGAAGTGTTTTCTTCTCGAAGGTGTCTTGTGGGTGGCCAATTATCTGGTTTGGTGAGTAGGAGATGTTCTGGAAGGGTCTGAACATGCTCCTCCGGAGAAATCTTCTCTACATAATCCATGGGGGGAAGGCTATCCGCATTTTCTCTTCGACGCAGAATGGTGCGAGCCAACGAGAGAGCTTACTCCATTTGTTGCCTCCGCTGTCATTGAGCAGCATGGGTATACCAAGCTAAACCACAACAAGGTTCTCCTCTCTCTCTAGGAATTTGAGAGAAGGAAAGATATAAAAAATGCATAGCTTGGAATGAATAACGCACCAGAGTGGAAAATGGTTGGAAGGATGCAAAGAGAAGATGAATTGAATGTGTTCATGTCGTGGCTCATGCAAAATCTTGAGGGGCGACAAGACATTCCTCCCCATTAATTCTATCATCATAAATGTTTGCAAGGCCGACCCTTTCCCGTGAGGGAGAGGTCTCATTTCCAGAGGACTGCAGTAATCGCCAAATCCCATCGTTAATGTTGAAGGGATGGGGAGCGACCTACCGCATTTAAGGTGAGGCTATACACTATTCCAAGTTTCTGGGATTTGCAACATGTCACCCCATCCGGGGATGGGACATCCCTGCTAGCAAGGTTTTGCCACCACTTTGAGATATCAGTGCATTCAGAAGAATTGGCCTGCGAGTGGATGAGTTCTAACTTGGTATCTACTCCCTCATTAGCTAGAAAATCCACTACTTTGTTTGCGTCTCTCTTCATATGAGAAGGGATCATGGTGAGACTAGGATGGGTGAGGTCGTCGAAGTCCTCCAGAAGTTCCGATAACCTCCATCTAGGAGAGATCTTGAATGGATGGGGAGAATTTTGGTTATGAGTTGGATAATGATTTGGGAGTCTCCCTCCACTATGACCTTTTGGTAGTAATTGTTAATTGCAACCTTGAGACCTATGATTAGGATTAGAAGCTCAGCAACATTGTTTGTATTTTCACCTAGGTAGCCTGCTACCAAATGCAAGATTTCTCCTGTTTGGTTCCTAAGGATTGATCCAAAACCTGCTGGTCTTGGATTTCCCCTTGAGGCCCCATCGAAGTTTATCTTAATAAAACCAGGTGGAGGGGGGGCCCATCTTGTCAGGATGCTGGTATGGAAACCCTTTTCCATAATAGTGGTGTGATTATGCAATCTGAGATTCTAGCTTTTGAGGATGTTGTTTTCCTCGAGTATACATTGAAGGTCATCCGGGCTCCATGGTTTGCTGTTGATTGTTTCCGAAATTAGATTTTCAATTCGTTCCCAGGCGGTGGCAGGAGGAGAATTTTTTGAATGAAAGATTTGTTTCTTTCTTTCTTTCCAAATTAGCCAAAGAGTGAAGCCAGGGAGTAGTTTCCAGATGCGCTCAAGAATTGGGTTGTGAAAGGAGATTGAGTCCCAGTTCACAATTGTGTCCCTTATGTTGTTCTTGTTTCTATTAGAGAGTTTCATTGCTTGGGATCCCCAATCCCAGATCTGCTCGCTATAATGACATTCATTAAAAAGATATTCCAAGGTCTCCTCTTTATGTTGGCATAGGATTCATATTGAAGGGCTGATAAAGCCCCTTTTTAAGAGATTATCCCAAGTAAGGATACGGTTCTGAACTATGAGCCATAGAAAAATTGAAACTTTGGGCCAAAGAGCCCTGGTGCAAATCCTGCTTCAAATGGTCTCTATGTCCTGGTTTTGGTAGTTCCCCTGCAGGTAGTAGGCTTCTTTGACCGAAAAATTACTTGTGGTGGAGTTCCCCCATCGGAGAATGTCTAGGTCGTCTCTGATTGGTATCTTCTTGTTATTGGCGCAAGCTTTCCAGGCTTGGAGATTTGTGTCCTCTGTGAGTTGTAATTCTGACCTCTCTATTTTCCATAGTCTCCAGGGCTTGTTCCTGTGATTCGTATTCTCGAGATCTTTGACTCTACGGAAGATATCCGAATGGAGTGTCTACCTGAGAGGATTGAGTTCTTCCAGATTGTTGAGGGGTGTTAGCTACTTCCACAAGTCCTGCCAAAATAGTGTGCTTTCTCCATTCCTGACTTCCCAAAAGGCATGCCCTTGAATTAGAGGGCGATTTTGACAGGACATGTTCCATATATTAGAGCCCTAGATATGGTCATTGAATCGTCTCAACTGATTGAATTGGATATTTGTCGCATACTTTTGTTTCCAGATTAACGCCCAAAGTTCTGTCGGATGCTAGATTCATCTCTACCACATTTTAGCTCCCATGACTCGGTTGAGATTTCCTAGGTCACGTAGTCCTAGCCCCACAAAGTTTTTGGGTTTGCATAGCTTATCCTAGCTGACCAATGCCCACTTTTTGTTGGATTGATGGTCGTGCCACAAGAAGTTTTGTTGAAGGCTCTTGATCACTTGAATTAATGAAATGGGCGATGCGAGGGCCGTGAAGAGGTAGGTGAGCAGAGCCTGTATTACAGATTTGAGAAGCATTGATCTAGTTGCAATATTGAGAGGTCTGAAAGTCTAGTTGTTGAGCCTATGAGAAATGGAGAGGAGAAAGATATCCTAAGAGATGGAACGCGTTGACTCCCCTGTGAGGGGTATGCCAAGATAGTTGGAGTGAAGGGAGCTCTTGGGTATTCCTAGAAGCCTAGATATATGGTTTTGAACAACAATCAACGTATTGAAAAAGTAGAGCTTAGACTTGTTAATGTTTAAGATCATGTTTGAAGCTTTTGCAAAGTCGAAGAGAATGGAGTTTAGCTTGTTGTCTTCACGAGCTGTGGGGGTGTTCATTAGAAATGTGTCATCTACAAACTGGATATGCAAGGGTGCTAGATGGATGTTATGTAGGGGCAGGCCTTTGAGGGAGCCTTCCAGAATCACCATTTTGATGTAATGGCCTAGCCCTTCTGCCATCAACAAAAAAAGGAAGGGAGATAGAGGGTAACCCTGTCTAATGCCCCTGGAGGGCGAGAAGGGTTGGGAGGGTGCTCCGTTAACCAAAATAGAAAAAAAGGCTGAGGAGGTGAGATTAAGAGCCCATTTTACCCACTGTTTATCAAAAACAAAGGATTTGAGCATGGAGTGTAAGTATTGCAAACTTAATCAATCGAATGATTTTGAGAGGTCAAGTTTGATGAGCATACTTGGGATCTTGGTAATTTTTAGAGAATGGATCACCTCATTAGCCAAGATAACACTGCCCATAATTTGTGTACCTTCCACATAGACTGCTTGTTCTTTGGAGATGATGAAAGGTATGATTGGCTTGAGACGAGTGGCAATCCCCTTTGTGATGATTTTGTACATGACATTGTAGAGGGATATTGGTATGAACTACTTGGGATGAGTGACTCGCTCCTCCTTAAGGATGAGCATGAGAAAGGTTGCATTAAGGGTAGAGACTACCTATCGTGATGATCTGGATTCTTCAACAACCTGCCAAACCTCTTCCTTGATCAGGTCCCAGCAGTGATGGAAGAAGTCTATGGTGAAGCCATCCGATCCAGACGCTTTCCCTTGGGGCATTTCCTTTACGACATGATCCACTTCTTCTTGGGTGATAGGGTGTATTAGCGCTTCATTCTACTCTGGGGTGACCAGCAAGGGTACGTGACTTGTTATTTTTTGAATTGCTTCCTCTATGTTCTCATTGGTTTCCGTGAGAAGGTCTTTATAGTAGGTGTTGAGCTCCTAGTCTATTTGGGCATGTTCCCTTATAGGGTTACCTTGACCATCCTCCAGTTGGGTTATTCGTTTGATGTATCTACGGTGCACCATTGCTCGGTGGAATAATTTTGTGTTTCGCTCACCCTCTTTAAGCCATTGAACTCTATATTTTTGACGCCATAGAATATCTTCTTGGATTTTCCACTCTTCCAGTTCTACTTGAAGTTCCTCTTCTTATTTCATTAGATCTGGGGTTCTGATTCCTGAGATGAAAGTTTGTTGCAGGTCTTCTAGCTGATATTCAATTTCTTGCATTCGTTGGAAAATATTTCCAAAGGTGAATTTGTTACAAATCTTCAGTTGTTGTTTGAAGTTTTTGAGGCGTTGTTGGAATCTGTACATGTGAGTTCCATGGTCGATTTCATCCTCGGCCCACTAGGTTTATGAAAGCTGATGGAATTCCAGGTGAGAGAGATAAAAATTTTCAAAGTGGAAGGGCTTGGGTTTGGGGATGTTGCCTGGATCTAGACAGAAAGCAATGGGCCAATGATTCAAGCCCGATTTTGGTAGTATGTTGGCTTCCATTGTAGGGTCCTCCTCTAGTAGGGTCTCTGCGACCAGGAAACGGTCTAAATGGAAAGCCACTTGCTGGTGGCCGAAACACCGATTAGACCAGGTGAATATGCCATTTCGGGTTTCAATATCCACCAAATTCAACTGGTCTATGAGGGATTTGAACTTACCACTGTCTTGCTCCAGCATTTTGGTTCCTCCAGTTTTCTCCTCAAGCGTCAAGATCATGTTGAAGTCGCCTCCCGGGACCCAGTTGGGTGTATTTAGAAGTGTTCTGATGTGCTATAGTTTTTATATGAATCTTTCCTTGTCTTGTGTGCTCAGTGGTCCATAAACGTTTGTCATGATTCCTTCCTTGGTCGATCCTGTTACTGTAAAGTAGACCATGAGTGTGCCTATTATGGAGAAGGGATGTTTCATCGTGAAAGTATTAGGGTTCCATATAATGGATAAGCTTCCAAAAGTCCCCAAGGAGTCTAAATGGAAAAAATCGTAGCCTCTCCAACTTCTGTGGAAGATGGTTTCAGCCTCTATTCCAATACATTTTGTCTCTTGTACTAATAGAACATCTGGGTTTTCTACTTTGATACAGTCTCGTAGGATCCTTTGTTTGGATCTGTCGTTGATTCCTCGGATGTTCCATGTGATTATCTTCATCATGATGAATGTGAGGAGGGGTGGAGGTATCCCTCCGAAATCCTTTGGATCTGTCTTGAGTTAAGCATTAAGTTTCCTTCTTCTTTGATAATCTGTTGGGTTGATTTATGCCCCCTCCTTTTGTTTTCCTTTGGTGCCCACTTTGATTCTGTGCTTGGATCTGTGGCTATGCCTAGTCTTGCCATAGATCCTACTGTGGAGATTGTGAAGACATTGTGGACTTTACGGAGTTGGTCCAAAGGGATATTTTGTAGATCTTTTTGGTTGAGAGCTTCCTCCAGTTTTTCCAGGTCTATATATTTTTCATCCAACTGCATCGTGGTGTCCCCATCTATTCCCATTTGATCAACTAGGATTGTCTCCTTGGTTTGAGTTGATGGGGGTTCATCCGAGCTTTTCCCTCTTTCTTGATTTTTTGCTTGGTGAGGGTTTTGGATCTTGTCTTCTTCTGGTAGCTAAGTTAGTACGTCATTTGCTTGGTGAGGGTTTTGGATCTTGTCTTCTTCTGGTAGCTAAGTTAGTACGTCATAGGAGTTTTTGGTTGGAAATTTTGGGGCCACCCCCTGGGTCTGCTTCCGTGGTGGGTTTTTTCCTCGGCTTGTGACGGTGGTGAATCCATCCTTTTGCTTGTTGTCACTAGCTTTGGCACTTTGAGTGTTCAAGGGGAAGTCTCTAAAGAGGTGGCCATGCTCATGGAATTTTCTGCAGTGAAAGGGGATGTGTTCATAATCGATTGTTTGATTTCAGTCCTTGTCCTGATACTCTAGGGTGATTGATCTAGGTAGGGGTTTTGAGATGTCCATGTATATGCATATGTGGGCATAAGAGGTGTAGTTTCTTAGCTTTGTGGCTTCTGGTGACTTTACATATTGCCCCACATTGTTTCCGATACCGATGAGTATTTTTTTGAGCCAAAATTCTTGAGGTAGAGAGTATAGATAGATCCATACTGGCGCCATTGTGAAGTCCTCCTTTTCTGGGCTGAATCTATATGTCCAGAAGCGCAGAAACAATCTGTATGAGTTGTAGAAGTATGACCCATTGTCGAAGATTCCATCATTGTCTTCTAGGTTGTACAAGATGATTGTGAAAAAACCCTTGGATCTAAGATGAACTTCGTAGTCTCCTTTAGGGTTCCACTAGTCCTTGATGCATCATATGAGGTCACGTTCGGTTGGCCATAGTCCTAGAAACTTGCCTACCAGGGCATGCTCCATCATGAACTAGGTGTGCTCCCCTACTCTTGTTGAGCTGATGATATAATGGGGAGGTTTGTCCGTTTGTGGGATACACTTGCCTGGTTCCCACCCTCGAGAAGATTTTGGATGAGACGTACTAGGTTCTACATCCATTTCTTTACTTAGCCCCTGTTCCTAAGTGAGAAATTGATCTCGTAGATGTGACAGTGGTTCAAAGGTTGGTATTTTGGCATGTGTTCTCTCCTTGTCGTTGGCCGTAACATTGTTCTACGAGGGGGGTTGCCCCCCTTCTTCCAGACTCATCCTGACTTCTTAGTCGTCACGTAGTGCCTTTACCAGAGCGATTTAGATGGCAGGGGCGGAGCAGGTGTGTCAGTGTAAGCAGCGAGTGTGAAGGAGGTGTTGCAGAGCGCTAGGGTTTCACGCATTCTTTCTCGAGGAGATTCAACCTGTTATGCCCAGAAATATCTATGTTAAAAATATTTTAATTTTATTTTAAAAATTACTTGAGACAAATTTATGAGAGAACCCATCTCTAACAAGAGAATTATTTATTCCATGGGAAAAGTGAAAAATGGATAAAAACCACCAAGGTAAAAGTTAATGTTGTCCATGAGGAGAAGTGTAAATCTTCTCCCAAGAGTGTGGGAGGTTAGGAAACAAGCTAGCAAAAAGTTATGCCAATAATCCCAAGAGTTAGAGAGGAGACTAACTAGAAAAAGGAAAAGAAGACCTAGGAAGCCTATTATTATTCTCTTCTTGGTGAAATAAGAGGGGGGGAAAACAAGTAAGATGTAGACAGTACATTGTTGAGTACTTGTGAAACAAGTTTTGGAAATTACCTAGAAAGGGTTATTGGCATTTTCAGTTTTCCTATGGAATAAACAATTTGGCTAGGGGGTGACAAGAATAGGTCTCAGCTCTATGGTTGGGAGGAGTTGGACTCTCTCCTAAGTTTTACTCCAATAAATCCTTGTTGTCCAAATATGTTTATCTACATTTGTTTTTATTTTTATATTATTATCTCTCATAATTACATTCATAGTTGGTTCAAGAAATCATTTACAAAATAGCCTCATACTAGCCTAAGATGATTTTCTCTATAATAAAATAAGATTTTGTATTTTTATTAATTCTTAATATGTTCTTAGCATGGATTTATTAGGACTATTACTTCTAATGGAAGGAAAGAAAAGAATCTAGGAGAATTAGTGTTCTTTAGTTAGACATTTCATGAGAATATTTTCAAAAGAAGCTTATAGATTCTTATCTCATTATTTTATCCGCAACTAGGGAGAAATAGAAAAACAAGAACAATCATTGTATATGGTATTGAAACCCTAGTGAGGTAATTATTTTCCTTTCTAATATATTAAACTCTAATGTGAGTGAAATATAAGGAGAATGTAGGAGCTCTGTATGCTTATTTACAGTATCAAGTAACAATAAATATCTTCTTTTATTTTCATTGAAAACTGGAACGAAAACATTAGGTTGATAACAGTAGCAAATGACAATATATTTTTTCTTTTTTCTTTTATTTAAAGAGACATAATCAATGTGTTTGTAGTAGCAAGTGGATACATGTATATAATTTCCGAAATTTCTAGAATGAAATAAGATAGACAATTTATTCTAACACCTAGGTATCTAAAGAAGAGGAATATCGAAGAGATACCGTAGTTTACTGGAAGAATATCCATGAAGAAAAAAATATTGACAAATCTCTTAGACAGAAAATAAGAGGTAGCATAATCATTGAATCCATAAATCTTTATGAAGACAGAGGGGTAAACTCTCTTTAAAAGACGCTAAATGGATAAGTATTTATTGTAAAATTAAACCCTGCTACAGGACCGAGCCAATAAAAAAATTATAGCAACGTCTTGTGAACAAATAGACTTTAAATAGAGTACTTACAAGTTATACATTCGACCTCCATGCACTGTAAGATAATCAAGTCGTTCAAAGAAATGATGGGTACACTCGGAGAGGTAACGAGACCAGGGTAATACATCGTTTACCTCTAGAGGATTAACATCTCAAATGTGCAATCGTACGCTACCACCGACCCATCGTTTCCATAATAGTTATTTTCGAGTGTCAAGCTAAAATTTGACCGCCAAGTCGAAACCCTACAACAAGGCAGGGACAGACACGATTTAGTTGTTGAAAGAAAAATGAGGGAATAAATGGAAACAAAAATAACCCTACCCAAATCTATATTATTGATATCGTTCCTAGGATGATTTGGGTAGAAAACCATTGTAGGGTTTCAAGCTTTTCCATGGTTTTCTTGAATTAAATCCTTTTCCCTGAACTTGTAAATGCAAACATGAATCATACATGTGGTAGAGCCGAGGAAAACGGGTGAGGAGTATGGTAAACAATAATAAAACTCTGCAGTGAGTTGTAACCAAATGCGTATGAACACTCACGGTTTGAACTGTGCATCTCAACAATGGAGACCCCATGCGAGGCTTATAATGTTTCCTTTTTCATTGAATTGTCACCAGACCCGATAACTCCTTCCTGCAATAACAAAATATATACACAGACTCGAAATGAGTAATATTGTAAATAAAAAAAAGAATACAGTGATTTTCCCAACGGTGCCGAAACGTTTCAGAGGAAAACGAGTACTTACCAAGCGATACCATGCCATACTAAGAGACTAGATTTCTCCGATTCAAGGAAAATGAGAGTTCTACCTATGAATTTCCTTAGTAACGCTACAATATGAAACGAAACAAGAAAGGGTTTAACATGCTAGGATCCATAGCCAACATGATGGCTCTCACAGTACCAATGCAGGGATCGATGATCATAAATGACATCGATTTCCATAGTAGACAGTGGCTGACTCATACAGCATCGTAGAGACAAATGACACTATGCCCATGTGTTATTAGAGTGGCGTATCATTCTTTTATTGTGCTAGTCGATGTGGTTTGGTAGTGGTGGGATGGTAGATGGAAATTGTACTGAATCATTTAACGACCAGAGATACCAATCCACTACGGATCATATGGATCGATGCTTTTCAAAACTACAAGCGATACAAATGTGTATGTATCGAATATTGAAGAAATATGAATGCACACATTTAATTGTTAGCGAGACTCAAACTATGTAAGTGATGTAAAGTTTGTTTTGGTGGAGATATCGCATCATAGGGGTTATTAGTTTCAGTTGTAGGCATAGAGGGACTATAGCTATCAATAATTGGTTGACTTCTTATTAGTTTGTTTCTTGATCACAAATATTCTTATGCATTGCTTGAAGGTGGATTAATGCTAGCATTAGTTCAAATGTTTGTCTTAGCATTTTCTTCTAGCTAAATTTATCCTAATGTTTAATATGATAGTGTATCCAAGGTTTGTCTATTTTTTATTATTATTTAGTACTTAACATACTTAAAGTTCTTTCTTAAATCTTTACAAAGAGAAAGGCCCTTAGACTGTTCAGTCTTAAATGTTTACCTAACATGTATATCACGGAAGAGGCTTTACATGAAAAATAAAAATAAATTTGAATAATTAATTGAATAAATTTTATATTAATATTATAGGATAGATATCATAAATTAAATTTATAGTTTATTTATTAATATTAATATAAAATAGTATAGACAAGTATATATCCATTTTAACTCTAGAGTTATGAAGGTTCAATTTCTAGGTACAAACCTTTATTATTATAAACAAAATCAAAATTTCAAAATTTCAAATTTACATTTAAAAACATTAAAAATAATATTGAATAAAATTTAAATAATTATTTATATTATTCTTTAAGTAAAAAGTGTTTTAGTATTTTATAAATTACTATAAATCTTGGTACAATGTTATAATATTCTATAAATTACTAAATCTTATATTGTTGTGGGTCGTGGTAGGACTCATGATTATAAATGTGAACCCCTGACTCCGCCAACACCCTACTCCATAATTGTTGGGTGCAAAATGTATAACATAGAAGGGATATAAAAAATGAAAAATAAATAATAAATTTGAATAATTAATTGAATAAAATTTAACAAAACATTATCACATATTAATATTGAATATGATATTTAATATTAATATTATATGATAGATATCATTATTGTTACTTTATAGTTTATTTATTAATATTAATGTAAAATAGTATATACAAGTATATATCCATTAACTCTAGAGTCAAGAATGATCAATTTCTAGGTACAAACCTTTATTTAAGTTTTGTATTATAAAGGAGGTTTATAGCTTGAAAGATTTGATCCCTCTCCACACTTTAAAAATCCGTCATTAAAATGCATTTAGACATTTTATCAAAACAAAGTCAAAATTCCAAAATTCCAAATTTACTTTTAAAAACATTAAAAATAATTTTGAATAAAATTAAAATAATTGTTTATACTATTCTTTAAGTAAAAAGTGTTATAGCATTATAT
>CBVK0101878124.1:0-14086 GCA_900067695.1 Picea abies
ACTTTATAGCTTTCTTTGAGCACTTGGATTTCCACATGGAGGGCATGTCAGATGCTCTTTTTAGGGAATGCTTTATTAATGGCATAAAGGATGAAATTCGTGCCCACATATGTTGACTCAAATTTTTTTCACCTATTCTTAAAATCTTGCAAAGTATTGCAAAGCCTATGATTATATTACTATATAGTTAATAGATGGGATCCCCAAAGGTTAAATGCAAAAAAAATTGGTCTTCAAAAGCTTTTCCTTAACATGGTATACTTCAGTTTTATCGTCTTCAATTAAATGGTTGTGGTTATTACATATATGCTTGATGTTAAGAAGATTTACTTACATGGATTAGCATCATAACAAGTTCTGAAAGTATGCACAAATTGACAATACATATATAAGTGCATAAGTCTAGTTGTTGAGTTTCAGAACATGATAAACATGCCTAACCACAATTCTTTCATCCATTATGTTTTGCAAAAATGTCAAGTATAGTATACATGGTTAGATAATTGGCAAAGGTTTTGGTTGTTTTATGAGTTCTAATACTCATACTTGATACATGAACATCACAAGGAGCATCATGTGTATCATAGTATTTGGTTTAATGATGTAAAGTGTTATAAAATATGAGTTTTATGACTTATATACCACTCTTTAAATTGACACCTTGTATGGAGTTTTGGTTAGTGGGTTTGATATGGTTCACGAGCATATATAAATCAAATTCATTTTATATGGTTTTAAAACTTTGGGTTACGTTGGAATATTATGTTGAGTTAACTCAAATGAAACCTCACATACAAAGCACTTGACACATGAGGTATGCAACCAATATTTATTGATACTAGTGATTGATGCATGTATTTGAATAAGTATTTGGTAATGGTGTACATGTGATATATTATCACTGGGGTTGATGAATATTACATGTGGTACATAACGTTTGGATGTCACCTTTATGAGAAACAAGCTCGATGTTTATTTGATGTGATATGATGGGAGCTAACATGATGTAAGGGTGTTTACACATCTATTGGACTAATGAGTTGGCATGCTTTGCATTGGATTGTTGGGTTGGCTACGTGATTGAGCTTGCCATGCATTGAAGGCGACGAGACATGGGAATTTACTCCACAGTCCCGCATGCTATCACTCTCATTTCACCTTGGTTTTGGGTCATTTTCTCTCTTGGTTGTGAAGAAAAGAGCTCCGAGCTTTGCTGTATGAGGATTTTTCTCCTGGAGGTTTCAATAACTGATTCAATCTTGGTTTAAAAGGCGTCGTTGAGCAAGGTATGAGCTAGCAATTTATTTCACATCTTGCACTACGAATTTGTCTTAAATCTGGTTATATTTGGCTCTGGTTTAGTGATGAACCCAATTATTGCATATCTCAAAGGCTTATCTTAGGCACTCTTTTTTCCACCATAATATGACTTAATACTTGTTTTTTACCATTTTTAATAGTAAGCCATGAATATTTTTTCATGTTGCTTAGTAAATGTGTTTTGAAGTGGATTTTTATGTATATCATACCCTTTTTCTCTAATATCTATGCCAAAAGATGTGTGTAGCATCAAGCAGGTTGAACTTCATGAATCAAGAGATCTTAAGGGCACCGACATCCTAAAAACAAGGGATTTTATCTCCCTCACATTGTTGTCAACAAAAAATAAAATGACCTTGTCCCCACCTACCTCTAGAGTGCTCTCTATTCATTAATATCCACTCCTAACCAACAACACTTCGAGATCTAGATGGGATTGACATAGATCCTCTATTTCCCCACTTCTCTACTCAATCTAAGAAAATAGGTTGAACTCTCAAGACTATATATGGGCCTCTAGCCCAGGAGAGAAAGATATAGATTTTTGATAATATTATATTGAGCTTTTTCTTTGAAGACTTTTGTTGGAAACTTAGAGCCTTTTTTCTCTTGATGTACTACTGATGTTAATGGAATACAGATGGTCTTGTTTCCAACTTAGTATATTTTTCTCAAGGATCCTTGTGCTTCTTGAGTAGGGCCCACTCAAGAGGGCTCAAGGACCCTGTTGCAATTTATTTAGTTCCTTGCATGTTAATATAGTGATAAGTTAAGATTTCATTTCTTTTGAATATTAATGTAGTTTTGCATGATTAATTCTACTTTCTGTCAAGTTATCATTGACTCGTTAGTTACAACAGGTATCCTGTAGAAAGATTCAACAGCCTATTGGAACAGTCTCGGGTGTCTTTCCAAGGCCAAGAACCTCAAATCTATTCCATTTTATTATAGTCTATATTTGTTGATGCTTCAAAAGACTTACACTATATTTTTAGGCTTCTTTTTGGCTTCCTGAAATTGTACAGTTCTTGTAGAAACTTCATGTAGGACTGTCTTAGGTCTAGATTTCAGTTTATCTTAATCTTATTTTTATGAAAACAACAATAAACAATAAAAAGACATATGGCTTGTTTTTTATGCAAGGGTTATACATAAAATAGCTTGTTTAGTTCATGCATTAGTTTAGATTTTCTCTAATTACAATTTTTTGTCATGCACTAGAATGAATTCATTTTCTTCTTCCAGTTTTCTCTTTACTATTTAGTATGCTTTTAGATTAATTTCCTTTTTCTGCAAAGCTAGATTACTTTTTCTTTTAATTTGGTGTGCTTTTGAGCAACAATTTAAAGATTTTTTTTTGTCATTTTAATTTCCTACACCATTTCATGCATTCCAACCCTTTATCGGTCTCATACCTATACTAGTGTCATTGCACAATGCATATACTCTGCACAACACCTCTCAAGTTTCTGTGAATCTTGGGTTGACAAAGTAAAGTAAACATCCAAGGATACAATAGTATTATTGTTTCTATTCCTATGACCATCACTTTTTGGTGCATTGCCGGGGAGTTGTTAAAGTCTGCATATCATTTTCCTTTTTTTTTCGTATTCTTTTGTGTGGCTTGGAGAAGTATAAAAGATACCTCATTCATAATTCCAACATGACTATAGGATTTTTGTAGTGTAAAATCCCAAGTTATTTCACTTCGAGTGAGTATTCTTAGCACCTTATCATAGTCTTTTACATTATATACTAAAAAAAAAAACAATTTTACTTTCTATAACTTCATGAATGACTAGACCTAGAGATAGGAAATGAAATTTTTTCCAAAATCCCTCACCCCAAAATAGGTCCAAGAAATCCAGAGATTGGTTTTGAAACACTTGAAAGTTTCTTGGAAATGGAATCTAGAGAATTTTAAAATCTTTCAAAAGAGGGTCAATCTCCCTCACCTCGAGCCATGGCTAGTGAAGAAGAGATGGTATAAGTATTTGAGTTTCCCATTCAAGAATCTAATGGAGAGACCAAGATGAAAAATGTTAATATTTTTTCCTTACCTCATTTTCATGGGCTTTTTTCTGAAGATATTAACACTTTCTTGTTTGAGTTTTCAGTTATGTGCAGGACATATGATTATACTATTGATGAACATAAGCTCAAAATTTTTCCTTCTACCTTAAAGGATTTAACTCTAAGATGGTTTATGATCCTGGAGGGAAATAGTATCACAACTTGGGATCAAATGAAAATCACCTTCAATGAGAAATACAAAGACTAGTGTAGAGAAAGTGACACAAGGGATGATATTTTCAAAATGAATCAACAACCTGGTGAATCTCTAGAAGACTTTGAAAAGAGATTTCAACTAAGCTACAAAAGAGCTAAAAATTGTACTCTGGATGAAATCTCACTTGATATTGTCTTACTCATAGGAGTAAGAGAGGATCTCATGGAAACATTGAATCTCCTATTCACTGGAGATATTTATCAATCAGACTATGATGATATCAAAATAATATTCAAGAACCATTTAAGGTCCTCAAGAAAGAAAGGTAGAAGTAGTAGAGGTTTAGTACATCTATCTTCTAGCCCTAAAACTCATATAAAAAATGAATTAGGATGGTTAATAGAATATGAAGAAACTGATATTTTCCATTCTTTAGTCATGCAAATGGATACTTTGTAGATAAAAAATAAATAGGAGGAAGCAGAGAAGGAATCGGTTGTTTATTTCTCTAAATGCACTAAAAAAGATCCTAGAAATGAGCTCCCTCTAGACCTTATAGATATTTGTGGTATTTGTGAAGAAACTCATCCAACTGAAAATTTTCCTTCTTTTCCATGATTGAAAGCTACATTTTGAGGAGTAGAGGAGAATGTGGAATCACTATACTTCATCAATCAAAGGAGGCTTGGAGCACCAAGACCCTTCCAGACATTTTTGAACTTCAATGCTGCTCAAAATTTCGGTGCATATAATACTAAAATGTCTCCTCAACCATGGTATAATCCCAATCCATTTCCTTGGACAAATCCAAATCCTTTGCAATATCAAGGACCACTAATTCCTCCTCCATACCAATCATTTTCCTAGCATGCCTCAAAATGAAAACCCTCAGTGGAGTCAACCTCTACAAGGATGGAGGCCACCAAATTTTTAACAACCTGCATTAATGCCTCCTCCTCCTCAACCCAATAACACTACTCGAAATAGTATTCCTCCTAAACAACCTTAGTTGCCTACTCAACCTACTCCAAATCTTAATAGCAAGCAAGTTCAACCTGTGTACAACAATGAAACAACTTATCAGACTTATTCCTTATAGGTGCAAGAGATCAATATTAGATCAAGAAAAGTATTGCAATAACAACCAAAGATCATAAAAAATGTATAATATTAGAAATAAGATATTACCCCACCCCAACCACAAACTCCTCCTTATCCTGAAATATTAAATGAAAGGAAAACTTATACATCTGAAGAGAATGAACTTTTAGGGGAACTCAATAGTTTATGCATAAATATACCCATCTTACAATCCATCAAGTATGTGCCCATATTCAAAATATTTATCAAAGAAGAGTACATCAAAATGTCAGGTAGGAAAAGAAAAGATGCCCCCGCCATAAATGTTATAGGACATCTAGTTGACCTTATGTTTGAAAATTTAATTGTACCTAAGTACCTAGATCTAGGAAGCCCTCTAGTGAATGTTCACATAAAAAAAAACCTTTACCCAAAATACTCACATAGATTTAGGGGCTTCCATAAATGTTATGACCAAATATACTATGTTGAAACAGGACCTTCATATATTCTTGAGAGATACTCCCACTATCCTTTAGCTTGCAAGCAGATCCACAGTCAAACTTGAAGGGATGTTGGAAGATACAATAATCTCTATTGATTCTTGGGAGTACCCTATTGAATTCTTAGTCCTTCAAACCAAGTCTCAATTTAATGGATACCCTCTTATTTTGGGGAGGATTTGGTTGGACACAATAGATGCATACATTGGTTGTATGGCAGGAAGCATGACTATAACTGATGGCATGTCCCATAAGTAGATTGTTCTTTATACTCCTTCCAAACCTTTGATAACAGAAAACCTTCCAATGTAGGTGGAAGAAGAAGAATATCTGACACCAAAAACTACCTATCCCATATACACAATCAACACAGCCTTGGCTAGTAATACAATTGACGAGGGAACTTTCCTTGAAAATTTTGTGCAAAACCAATATCCCTTTGATGTGAAAATAGAAAGGATAAATGATGAGAAAAGATTTGAAATTTCCATTGAAAACAAAATAGAATTATGGGCATACTTGTTCATTTTTTATATTGAATATCCATTTGTCAAAACCATAGAGATCAGCCCTGCAAAAACACTTAAAATCAACAATAAACTTACTAGTCAGCAAGAACAAAAGTTATTAGATGTGATAAAAATAAACATTGAATATTTTGCATGAGATTATAAGGACATGAGAGGCATCCATCCTTCTATTTTAACTCACCATATTTATATCAAGGAGGACTACAAACTTGTTAGGAAGCCCCAAAGAAGAATGAACCCTGCAATGAAATATATAGTTAAACAAGAACTTCAAAAAAAATTAGATGCCAGATTCATATATCAAATTTCAGACAGTGAATGGGCCTCTCCTCTCGTTATTGTCCCAACAAATAATGGTAAATGGAGGATATGTGTGGATTACCGATAGTTAAACAAGGCTACAAGAAAGTACCATTTCTCCTTACCCTTCATTGACCAAGTCTTGGATGTGTTAGCTGGGAAAGAATACTTTTCATTCCTTCATGGATTTAGTGGATACAACCAAATTCATATCAATCTTGAAGATCAGGACAAAACAATATTTACTTGTCCCTGGGGCACATTTTCCTACAAATTCTTACCATTCAGCCTATGTAATTCCCCAACCACTTTCCAAAGAGCAATACTCAACATCTTTTCAGAACTCATCCATGATAAATTTGAGATCTATATGGATGAATTCACCCCTTATGGGAAGTCTTTTGATGAAGCCTTAGACAATATAGATAAAGTTCTCCAAAGATATAGAGAAATGAACCTATCCCTTAGCAATGAAAAATGAAATATGATGATGAATGAAGGGATTTTGTAAGGACACCATCTGTCCTCCAAAGGGATTGAAGTAGACAAAAACAAATTAAAAATCATCACATTACTTCCTACCCCCCTAAAACCAAAGATATCAGAAGTTTTCTTGGAAATGCAGAATACTACAGGAGGCTCATCGATGATTTTAGTAAGACAGATTCTCCCTTATTTACCCTTCTATCCAAAGATGTAGAGTATTTTTAGACTCTAAACTATCAATAAGCATTTGAAACAATAAAAGAAAAAATCTCAACTTCTCTTGTGCTACAAGGTCCCAATTGAGCCCTTCCATTTCGTATTCATATTAATGTATCACAAAAATCTGTAGGAGCGGTCTTAGGATAAGATGAAGATAAAAAACCTTATGCAATTTGTTTCGTAAGTAAAAACTTGGTTGGTGCAGAGCTAAACTACGTTGTTACAAAAAATGAACTTTTAGCAATAGTTCATGCTCTAAATAAATTCAAACATTATGTTACAGGGTATAAATTTTTTGTACATACGGATCATGCTACCATTATATACTTGATGAATAAACCTGACATCAATGGTAGAATTATTAGATGGTTTTTTCATTACAACAATTTGATCTAACTATTCTTGATAATCCTGGTAAGAAGAATGTAGTTGTAGATTTTTTGTCCACGTTGACCATTCCTACTAAAGAAGGAATGATTGATGATCAATTTCTAGATGAGCACCTCTTTTACATATCAACACAAACCCCCATGGTTTACTTACATAGAAAATTATCTGACAATAGGGAAGTTTCCTCAATATTTCTCCTACAGAGAAAGATGCAAGATTGTCCAAAAAAACTCATCATATACATGGGTTGTAGGTTATCTGTTCAAACTTTTCCCAGACCAAGTCTTGAGGATATGCATAAGAGAAGATGAGGTACTTGATATCCTCCATTCTTTTCATGATGAACCATGTGGAAGACATTATGCAGTAAAGAGAACATCCTAGAAGATATTAAAAGATGGATACTACTAGCCAACCCTGCATAGAGATGCTCAACAATACAATTATCATTGTGATGAATGTGGGGAATATTTCAAAGGAATCTAATTCCTCTTTGTAGGCTTCCCCACATTAATCACAATGTGTAAGTTTCATGAATTAGTTGGGGAAATATCTTCATTTAGGAATACTTTCAAAGAGGTGATCAGTTTTGGGTTGTCCAATTTTTGGGATGGTGTTGGAGATATATTTCCAGATAATGAATATCAAAAGTTTTTGGACAACAAAAGAAATGATGATAGAAGGTTCAATAAGCTAGACGAACTTTTGAAGGGACAATATGTATATGATATGCTAGTGATGGTCCTAGGAATAACAACAATAATACTATTGTATCATCGTCTACTTACTTTACTTTCAACTCGAGGTTCGTACAAACTTGAGAGGTGTTGTGAAATGTATATGCAGTTTACATTGACATTAGCATAGGTATGATAATGATCAAGGGTTGGAATGCATGAAATGGTGCAGGAAATTGAAATGACAAAAAGAAATATTTAAACTACTACTAGAAATCACACCAAATTAAAAGAGAAAGTGATCTAGATTTGCAGAAAAAGGAAATTAATATAAAAGCATACTAAACCATAAAGAGAAAACTAAAAGCGGAAAATGAATTCATTATACTATATGACAGAAAATTGTAACTAAAGAAAAGATAAACTAATGCAAGAACTAAACAAGCTATTTTATGTCTAACACTTGGATAAAAAACAATCCATGTGTCTTTTTATTTTTTATTGTTGTTTTCATAAAAATAAGATTAAGATAAATTGAAATCTAGAGCTAAAATATTCCTACATGAAGTTTCTACATGAACTTTACAGTTTCTACATGAAACTCCTATAGGAAGCCAAAAAGAGGCCTAGAAAAATAGTGTAAGTCTTTTGAAGCATCAAAAAATCTAGACTATAATAAAATGGAATAGATCTAAGTTTATTAGCCTTGAAAAGACACCTAAGAGTGTTCCAATACATCATTGAATATTTCTACATGTTGCATAGTGTAACTAACTAGTTAATGGTAACTTGACAAAAAAAATAACTAATCATGCAAACTACATTAATATTTAAAAGAAATGAAACTCTAACTAATCACGCAAAGAAATAAATAAATTGAAACAAGGTCCTTGATCCCACTTGAGTGGGCCCTACCCAAGAAGCACAAGGAACCTTGAGAAAAATAAAATAAGCTAAAAACAAGACCATCTTTTATTCCATCAACATAAGTAGTACATCAAGAGAAAAAAAGGCTCTAAGTCTCCAAAAAATGTATTTAGAGAAAAATATCAATACAATATTATCAAAAATGTGTCTCCTTCTCTCTTAGGCTAGAGGTCTATGATAGTCAAGGTTAGAATAACCAAACCTTGAGAATGTGATACTTGAGGTTGCAAAGGCATCTCTTTCTCAATATTCTCAAGGTTTGGTTATCCAAGAGAGATATTCATAGACCAAGGACCTCATTTTACATCCAGACTTATTGAATAAATCATGAAAGAACACAACATCCACCACAAAAAATCAACACCATACCATCCACAAGAAAATGGATATGCTAAAGTCACCAACCGACTACTGGAAAACAGTCTCACCAAAATAGTGAGCATGAGCAAGAAAAATTGGTCAAAGAAACTCACATAAGCAGCATGGGCATACAACATCACATGGAAGACTACCATTGGGCTTACACCTTTTGAGTTAGTCTATGGTAATAAATCCATGCTCCCTATTGATTTTTAATACCATACATTAAGAACAATAGTTGAATTGAATATATATTTACCATAAGCACAAAGAGAAAGATTGAATCAACTAAATTCCTTAGATGAGTATAATATGCAAGCACTCTTCGACACTAAAGTAGTGTAGCAACAAAGAAAATATTGGCATGATAAGAATATCAAGCATAGAAAGTTCAAAGAAGGGAATTGTTATAGTTTAAAATAATACTGAGAGGGGGAGTGAATCAGTGTTATGTCATATTTCAGATTTTATTTCCTTTCAACAAATTAATATTATTTAGAAGTGTTTATTTAAATAGATATACATGTACAACAGAAAATATAACACATAAAACACATTACACTAGAATTTTTACATGGAAACAAAATGCGGGAGGAAACCACTGAACATCTTTCTTTATGTTCTTCTGCAAGCACCAACTTACAATTTATAAATATCCAACTTAACAGGCACCCACCTGTCACAAATGAGGAAACCAATCTTCTCAAGCACCAACCTGACGCAAATGAGGACACCAATCCTCTTGGGCACCAACCTATCACAAATAATGATGACACCAATCCTCTTAGGCACCAACCTGTTGCATATAATGAGAACACTAATCCTCTATGAGCTTCAACTCACCCTAGCACCACCTTGCCACCTTGAATTTAGTTTAAAAATGTTCTTATAGAACTGGACCTTTCTCTACAAAAATTAATCTGACAGTTTCGTTTAACAATTACATGTCATTTTTCTTCTCTATTCATCACTGCAAAAATCGAACAGAGCGCATCCTTATTTATAGAGTTTTTTCCTGAGTTCCCCTTGTTATATGTGGATGCATAAGAGTTACATTGTAGAAAAATTTTGAGTAGATAAAACTTCTTTCAGTTACACTTATGTCTAAATAAAGTATGTGGACGCATTATAGTTTCATTGTGGACATATTTTGACCAAATCAAAGTCCAATTAGTTATATGTGGAAAAACTTATATTCCAGACATTTTGACTAACTCAAACAAACCAAATATTTATGTTTTTTACAAATCATTCATTGTCGCAGTAATTCACATTCTGGTTTACAAAGCATCATCTATTGTGCGAATAGAATAAGGGTGCAAGATACAGATCTCAATTCTTCAACCTGTCACACTTTCCTTGTAGCATACTCGCCCAGTCACCCCACCAGATTACGAGGTCTCCCTGGTGACTCCAAATTTTCACATGTCTTGTCGCAATCCACTCTATCACTCATTTCTTTATTCAAGGAACCCTATGATATTTGCACATCTACCATTGCACTACAACACACCAATCATTGTGCTACAACACAAACAACATATTCTCAACAAAGAATCTTTTCGCGCACTTCCTCTACATGTGTGTCAACTTTGTGTCATATTGTATGTGTTCCATGTGGACATTAATGAAAACATCTTCTCAACAAACTCTCCCTTTTCATTGATGGAAAATCTATTATTGAGATGCTCTCCCTGTCATTGTGTTCGTTTGGCCTTCACTCCCCCTTGTTGTATGCTCCTCTTTGTCGCAAATATATTTTTCTCCCCCTTTGACATCAATGGAAAAGAGATATAATGAGCACATCTTGAGAGTGACTCCCCCTGATCTGAATGGTGTATTGTTTGCTGCTCAATTTCTTATGTTGCTCCCCCTGAGGATGGACACGTATTTTCAGCAACCTCAAACCTGTCATGAAGGTTAAGTGCCTTAATGAGGAGTGGGAAGGACTCTCAACTTCTCTCTGAGGTACTCAAAGGCGTTCCTAGGTAATGGCTTTGTAAAGATATCTGCGATATACTCTTTGGAAGGAACATATTCTAATTTAACCACTTCATCCTAAGCCTATTCTCTAAGAAAGTGATACTTGACGGGTATATGCTTAGTTTTAGAGTGTTGAAGAGGATTTTTAGAGATATTAATAGCACTTGTATTGTCAAACATGATAGAAACAGGTTGATCACAATGAACTTGAATATCATCAAGATTGGTCTTTATCCACAATACTTGTGTACATCAGGATGGTGCAGCTATATACTATGCTTTAGCTATAGAGAGGGAAATGGAAGTTTGTTTCTTGTTGAGACGGGATACTAAACAACTTCCAAGGAAGAATGAACCTCCACTAGTGCTTTTTCTATCATCAATACTTCCTTCCCAATATGCATCTGTATAAGCTTTGAGAACGAGATATGTGTTTTTTGAATACCACAATCCATAATCAATAGTGCCTAGCATGTTGATATTTTATGTAATATCGAAATGTATTCCTAAGTGTAATTGTGAAAGGGTTTATTGATAAGTCATGTGTTTTAGGTCTTTTAGAGTATAAATAAATGTTATATCGAGTCATTTTGATAACTCATCGAATATAAATACAAGAGAATAGTGGGCACTCATCTAGGAGGCTATTCTTGGTTCGTTTATGGGTCTCTTTGGTCTTGATTTCATGAAAGAGAATTGCATGACATTGTACATGTTGGATGAATATATAATGAGGAAATTTTGTAGGGTTTCCTCCCCTTTGAGGGTTTCCCTAAGGATATATCTTGTTGTTATGTTGATATCTATCTTCCAATTTTGATATGCTTGCATATTAAATAATAATAAATAATATACAATATCATCTCTCTTATGACAAATAAACATGGTATCAGAGCGGGACCGGGATTAACTCCCTCATAGGAGGGCCCAAGAAATAAGAGAGATAGCTTTCATTTTGTGAGAATACTTGTGTTAGAGATAATAAATGATTAAAAATGAAATGATTTTCCTTGAATGGATACATGGTCATTTTTTGGAGGAGGACGTCGATTATTCAGATCAGGATTGGGCTTGGGCCTAGGAAAATGGTAGATATCTTTGAGTGGAATAGACCAAAAATAGGCCAGTGTCGAATTTGAAGATGATAACAATAAGCTTTGCACATTCATGTCATAGAGAAATGTTCAAAATCACTGAGCTTGAATTGAGGGTGATTGTGAGCATGCATAGGATAATGCTTACATGATAAAATAAATGGGTTACGTACTTTCGAGAAACTAATTCACAGAGATTTATTGCATGGATATGAGAACCCTTGGATTTATGAGCAAATTCTAAATACTTGTCTAAGGAAGTGGGGCACGAATTTTACCTCCAATTGCTTGATGGGTAAACTATATACCTTAATTTCCCTCAATTAAATTATCGACCAGGGTAAGTAGACTTAGAGTTGTGACACAATATGAGTCAAGGTAGAGTAAGGATTAGCTACTTGTGAGGTTTGGAAAGTGAATCTAGCTAGGCAAAAGGAAAGTTTATCCTAGGGATTGGTGCTTTGTTTACAATTCTAAAAAGATTATGAAAAAGTTGAACTTTGTTTAGATAGTGAGATTTACTTCAAATGTATAGAGTAATCCATAGCTAGAAATGGTAAATTCATTATTCTAAGTGAAAAAATCTTGAATAAAATCAAACTATCTTTCTTTAAGAACAATCTATAATTATGGACAATGAACTCATAAAAACAAGTTAACTTTCAAAAGCAATTATTTACAATGAACTATGTTCTTAAAACATTTGTTCAAAGACTCACAATTACTTCTATTCTACTACATCATTTACATTAGTCTGACTGACTGAAAGTAAAGAGCATCGTGATGATATTGAAATGTAATGGTTATTTCTACAGTGGTGGATTATGTCATGATGGCATCTTAACACTATGGATAATTCAAGCATAATCAATTCGATGTTAATCCTTATAGAGATATGCAGAGTATGAATAAGACAATATATGGAAAGCTTTTCCATTATGAATATATCAATACATGTTCTTATAATTAATATAGTCTATAAACATTGTGCAAAAGAGATTTGAAATCATCTCTTATCCTATGACTTTGATGCTGGAAATATTCTACACAGAGTTAACAATTTATGCAGAGCTACAAGAAGTAATTGAAAATCATAACTTAATGAAGCATAGGTGGTTGTTATAGACACCTCCTAAATAACCAATCTACAAGTACCCTACCATTTATAAAACAAGAAAAGAAATCTTGTATATAATTGCATAGTTAGATGACTATGAGCATATACACATTACTAAAATGCAACTACATAAGAGATGTTAGATGTCAGAGTATGGAAAATTTGATATAGACAACTACGAGTAACCTGTAAGCTATATAAAAATACAACTTAAGCAAGCAACTTACACACAAGAGTTATATGCAAAAATCTGAAGATACAACAAATAAATCTGCACAAAATAGTTATATCCATAAATATAAATACACAGCAAATAAACAAGATGCATAGACCATTGGTGGGACCCCCAGGTAGTCGTGTTACTACTTCAGTTCAATTGACAATCACAATCAATGCATTATCTTATATTAACAGTAGAAACAATTTTACAGAGGTGAATTCAAAATGGTGATTATATTATTATACGGTTTTTTTCTCAGAGAGAGTTACAGTATTTATAGAGTTTTAGACATAGCTGAGAGGTCGACCACTGAAAGGGTCGACACTCTCCTACAACTGAAAATCATTAAAACTAGATAACAGACAGTGTCTTCTTAACAACTCATGCGCTCAAATTAGAAGTCAAACGCAACTGTTCGAATCAAAGTAATGAGCTCCATAGTTGGAGAGCTCGAATGGGTACAAAACCCATGTTCTGTATTCATCAGCAAGAGCCCGTCGATATGCCAACCCACAACTGCACTACGCTCTGAGGGTCGGATCAAGGGTTGGATCATGTTTTTGACATGTTTCAAACAAACGAGAAATGTTAATAGATTGTACTCACTCAATTAAAGATAAACCATCATAAAATCATAAAAAATAAGGATT
>CBVK0101878126.1:0-17504 GCA_900067695.1 Picea abies
TCTCTACACTGGAAATGGTACAAATGGTTTTTTATCGCCAGTTGTTTTTTTTACCTGTGTTCTGGTGTGCTTGCGTTAAGTGCACCACTGCAAACAACAAACCATTCTTTAAAAAAAACCCTGCGATGATGCACTAGTTTGGAACGCACCGGTGCACCTAAGGGACAATGGCGCACCGTTATGCATTTTTAAAAGGAAAAACACAAGATGGTGCACCTGTTTGTTACACACCAGTGCGCCCGTTTAGTGTGCATTGATGCTCGTGAGCTTCTTTTATATGATGCACACCATTATTTTTTATTTTTTTTAAATGACTCTACAATAGTGCACCATTGTCTATTAGCACCAACGTGTTGATTTCTGGTGGTGCATCACTGCAAACAACACACAATTATTTAAAAAAAAAACCCTACGATGGTTCACTAGTTTGGAACGCACCGATGCGCCCAAGGGACAACGACGCACCGTTATTCATTTTAAAAAGGAAAAATGCAAAGACAATGCACCTATTTTTTGCGCACCGGTGCGCCCATTTAGTGTGCATCGGTGCTCGCGAGCTTCTTTTATATGATGCACACCATTGTTTTCTATTTTTTTTTTTTAAATAACTCTGCAACGATGCACCATTGTCTATTATCACCAATGCATTGATTTATGGTGGCACACCGATGCGATATAGACTTATAAATGCACTGTTAAAAAAACTTCCGCTAAAACATCCTCCTGTGCACCTCCGCTACAAACAAAATTTTGGGCTATTTTTATAGGGGCTTTCACAAAAACCTCCCCTATAGGGTCTTTTCCTTGTAGTGTAGGATAGTCTTCTTCTTTTCCAATTTGTGTTATCTATATCTCATCCATAGGTTGGGAGGTGTTGCTCCATCATTAACTACCACAGAGCTCAAAGCATGTCGTTTCCTCATTGTAATTAATCTAGGGAAACTCTCTCCACTAATCTGGTGTCACTATTGAGGGAGTTCAGAGTGACTAGTGTTCAATATTAACTTCCTCATTAAATTCAAAATATCTATATCTCATCCATAGGTTGGGAGGTGTTGCTCCATCATTAACTACCACAGAGCTCAAAGCATGTCGTTTCCTCATTGTAATTAATCTAGGGAAACTCTCTCCACTAATCTGGTGTCACTATTGAGGGAGTTCAGAGTGACTAGTGTTCAATATTAACTTCCTCATTAAATTCAAAATCATTATATAACATAGTTAGTTAAATCTCTTTATTAATAAGTAAGACATCAATATTAACTTCCTCATTAAATTTAAAATCAATTATATAAATAGCTAGTTATATCAACAAAACCCATATTCAAATCTTATGAAACCCCAATACTTATCCACTACTCCAATAGCTTTTTTCAACTTATAACCTCAAATGAAAAATTCAACCTCCATTTTTCAAGGTCCTTGCACTTATTTTACACCACTATCAAACTCATTTTTAGCATCTCTTTCCCTTTTGGATTCCTAGGTTCCTCATATAATTCTTCCAATACAAAGAATAACTTTCACCAAAATCTATACCATATTGCATCTTCACAATTGAACTTATACCATATTGCATCTTCACAATTGAACTTAGACTCCTTAGGACAATTTTCTTGTTTTGATCATTGTTTCATATCTATTCTCACCACGGCGGTTTATTTTTTCCTTATGTTGCAAATTTGTAAAACAACAAGTCTCAAGTGTTTGTTTTCAAGATTGAGCAAGATATAAATATAAATATAAATACTTGCGTGACTAATTTCAACGACACTCCAACTATAATATCAGGTTAAACTTATATGATTTTTTTTTGATTTATTCTAAATTATAGAACAAATATAGAACTAAAAATGAAATATCAAATATAGAACTAAGAATGAAATATCATTGTAACATAAAGCATATTATTAAAACATAAAACATATATTTTCATTAAAAAATCAATTTCCTAAATAAATAAATTATTTATTTTTATGACTAAATTTATTTATTGTTTTAAATTACTAACCACAATGCAATACTATAAATGACATCATTATAAATAATATAAAATTGATTGGTAATATTTTTTTCTAATATTATTCATCAAATTCTAAGCTCGATTATGTGAGATATTAAATTGTGTTTTTGAGTCTAAGTGACTAATTAAATAAATGTTACGTTTGAATATTTCTCATACCAACAAACTTACAACGTTGAAATGTTGTAAACTTTTTTCTTATGAATAAATGTATTATATGAATAAAATATGATTTCACTTTTTTTTTTAATGTGTGATTACTTCTAAAGGTAATGTGAATTTGTGGTTGGGAGTAATGTTCGCTCTAGTTAAATGCATATAATTACATATAATAGTTAAATGCATATAATTGTGTGTGGGAGTTGAAGATGTGTAATTTGGGCACATCAATGGGTATCACATATTTCTTTCTTGCATTATTTTTTTTCATTAATCGTGTTGCGCCTCTTACTAAATTCTCTTGAAAAGTTGATTTCCAATGTTTAATATGCAACTTCAATTTCTTCTTGATTTGAGAATATGTTGCATAATGTAGAAGGAATTGTTTCTCAAAGAGAAAATATACAATTCACAATTTTAAAAAGGCCAATTTTATTGTTTGCATTGAATAAGTAGGAGTAGTTGTGAAACATTTACCAAAGTTATGGAGTTTGACATCTTTGCATTTTTTCTTGGTGCCATCTAATGGAAATTCACTATTAAATCCTTGGGGATCCACCATCAAATCCTTTTAGTCAATAAGCATATTAATCCTTTTTCCTTGAGAATAATTTCCCTTTAGGCAACTCTTATACATGTAAAGCTATATTTTTGTAATCGTTACTGGTTTTATTTATAATTTGCACGCTCTACAATGATTCTATTTGGTGGAACTCTACTATGATCAAGTTCTACACATATTCTAGCATAGGAAAATATGTGTTTATTCTCTTAGCATAGTTCTACTATGATCTATCTTAAATTTTTTTCCCAAAGAGTTCCCAATTTCTTCTAGGCTTTCTTTCCCCACAAGTGGAGGGGTAGATTTAACAATCTCACCCTAACTAGGGTTGAGGAAATGGATGTTGAAGTAGGTTTGAAATTTGGAAACCATGTGTTTGAAGAAGAGACCAACTCTATCTTAAAACCATAGGCCATCTCTACGATCTTTTATGTTGTTGAAATTTACAATAAAAAATCCGATGAACATAGACTTGTCATATATGTTGGAGTCTATTTGGAGTTAGTCTATTCAATTAGAATTGTAGATAATGGATAAAATAAATTGAATCTGCAAATTAGATAAATTTTCTTATTACGCTTTGAAAAACTCATTGATTACTTTCAAATGGATATATAATACATGAGTGCATTCTTCTTTATCCATAATGAAAGAACTTAGCCATCCTCTTATTTGAAAAGTGAAAATAATTGCTATAGAAAATGTCTTTTGAAAAGGAAAGGATTTAAACTTGATAAAGGAGTTATCTTCATTCCTAATTAATGATGAAGATGATGTTTCTTTTTTAAAAAACATTTTTTTATTGATGCATTCCTTTGTAAATAATAGAAAACCCTACTCAACTTATTCCTGACCATCACAAGCCCATGAAAACAATTTATTGAAGCAAAGGGGCCATGTTATGTAGGATGAGGAACTCCCATGGTAGATGGGAATGAGGAACGATGGATTTCTATTGACAAACATTATTAACCTTTGCTCACATGAAACCTATTCACTCTTATGGACCTTTACTCACATGAAATGTGCACACCATTTTCTAACCAACAATATATAAATATCTATTTCACACCATTGATCATACATGGAGGACAAGACACCCCCATGGTAGATTCTAGTGGGAAAAAATGACTTTCTATGGACAAACCTTATGAACCTTTTCTCACATAAAACCTATCTACTATTATGGACCTTAAATCACATGATCTATGCGAACCATTGATGACACAACGCATGCACCTGAAAACAAACACAAAGCAAGGGGCATTGGAAAATCTAATCCCAAACCCCCGAAGGAGAAATATTATTAAACAATCATTTCTCAATGTTACACTATTTTACAAATGGTTCATTTATATAATATGAGGTGACCATAACAAATACATCATAATTATAAAATTTGTTCCATTATTTCTTCAACTATCTCCCTAAATATCTCCTATGATCTATCCACAAGATCTCCGTGATTCTCTCAACAATCTTCATCCCTACATATACTCATTTCTCTCCATATCTTATTCCTATATAGACTTCTATAATTAGTCTACATTATTACATTTTTATTCATATTTTCATTAAACATTACAAATAGGAATGCCCCCTTCTTCATGAGAAATCTTCATTAAATTGGTCCCTTTTCTCTTCTAGGTTCTGTATCTTCCTCACCCTTGGCATTCTTTTTCAGTTTTCCACGATCTTTGGTCTTCTTCATTCTTAATCTTCTCTAATTTCCATCTTGTACCTATAACTATAAATATAAGTTGAATTCCATATACAAGAGTAGCCATCCACTAGAATACATGGGTAGCTAGCCATTGTATACACCAGTTCACTAGGAAACTCTTTCTTGTACATGGATCATCAACCATTCTTCTGTCATAATCTTCATACTTGTACCTTTATTCCCCTTTCATCACCATAATCATCATCCTCATCTTGGGTTTTCAACATACCCGTAGCCATGCTCTTGATTCTCTTGCATCAACCATTTTCTAAATCTATGTAGAAGTTTGGTGGTTTGTCTAATTCAATACACTATTCTTTTTTGAATTCTCCCATGATGTGGTCTACTACTACTTGAAGAAACAATTCTCCTTGAATTGGCTGAGATTGACAAGCCTTAACAATTTTTACTTTCATTTAACTGTGCAAATTGTTTTAAATGGAATAATTTGATATATACATTTTATAAAGATAAACATAACATCTCATGGACAATGAAAATGTATAATATGAAACTAAAACATTATACGAGCCAGTTTCAATTGATCATTTCATTATATTTCTATTTATAAGGTAATGTGGCAAGGGTAGGTCGAACCTTCCTTGTGCCCTCCAAGGGGGAAAAATAATTTCTTGGAGTTTTTTTGGCCTTCCATCCATAAGCATATCATCATATATCTTTGAAAAATTATCATGCTAATCAAGATAGCTCATTGAAGTCAAATAATGTTAATCATAATACTGTAGAAGGGTTGTCTTACCCTTATTGAAGGTCATCCTCAATAAAAATGTTAATATAGAGGAAGGGTATATAGGCCCTTTCCAATATTCTCCCTCAACAAGTATTAATATACAATTAGTGTCAGTTAACCATTCTTTAGGATTTCTACTTATGATAAATCTATGATATTGACGAAGGTTTGGATGACCCTTTCCTAGTCTTTTAGTCAAAGATAATAGTAGGCTTAAATAAGGGTCGTTAAACCTTTATTCACATTACCCCTATAGAATAATAATAATCTAGATGAAGAGTTGGTATAACCTTCCCCGCGATTCCCTTTGATCAGAAATGAAAAATATTTAAGAAGGGATGACCAGCCTGTTCGAAAATGCAGGGTATTCCAATAAAGGATGAACACCTTCAGTAACCACTCACACAACCAGATAAAATATCAAAACACCATTTTTTTTACGTAGTAAAATCCCAATGTGGGGAAACATCCATGAACCCAACCAATGTGACCACTTGAGACAACTTATTAATGAAAAATAAAATATTTTACAAGAGATTTTCTCACAATTGATCATCAACAAATGACCCTCCATGCTCTTTAAATAGAGATCACAAACCATTTGGGTGTTAAGCCGCAAATCAATGTAGACATTAATATCAAGGATAATATGAGCTTTCAAATCCCTCTATGTATAGAACATATCATGACCATTGGTTTACAAATTCATACTAATGCATACTAATGAAACACACTGCAACTTAACGACACATTAGACCAAGTTGATATTAACTAATTCCTAAGTGTCTAAATATCCTAACATATCCCCTTAAGAAAAACTTGGGATAGGATTAAATGATTTACAAAGGTGACATGATAGGAGAAGGAAGGAGGAATTAGAGCCTATCCCCCCTTAATGATTTTTTTTTTAACTCCTAAGATAAACTGAAGTTTGGAAAACTTGGCTTCTATAAGAGACTTTGTGAAAATGTTTGCAACTTGATCTTTTGCAGGGAAAAATAACACTTCAATAAATCGATCATGAATGAGCTTTCTGATGAAGTGCATGTGTATATCAATGTGTTTTTTGCAGTGATGTTGAACTGGATATTTGGTGAGCTTGATGGAAATATGATTTCGCACCAGAGGGTATTCGGATGCTATTGTTGGAATCCAAACTATGAAACTATTTGTTGAAGCCACAAGGCCTCTTGAATTGCATTAACCTCTTCTTGATACTCTGCTTCTACTGAAGAACTAGCAATATGAATTGTTTCTTACAAGCCCAAGTGACAGGTCTAAAATCAAGGATGAAAACATATCCTAAAGTAGAATTTCAATCATTGGGGTTACTGACCCAATCCTAATCAGTGAAACCAACTAGCAAAGGAGTCCCCCCTGAAATGTAATGTATCCCAAACTGAATTTTACCTCGGAAATACTAAAGTATCCTTTTATCTACTTTCCAATGGATTTCATGGGGTTTACCATATACCAGGCAACAAGACGAATGAGAAAGGAAATATCAGGATGGGTATGACTCAAATATAAGAGTCTACCAAATAATCGATGGTACAAGGTGGAATTAACTTCAGGCGTAGTATAGGTGGCAACAAGTTTGACTTTATACTGGAAGAGAGAAGGGGTTGGTTTAGAATTATCCATCTGAAATTGGCGAAGAAGATCACAAGCATACTTAGATTGGGAAAGAAAAATTCCTTCCTTGGTTTGCAATACTTGGAGGCCAAGGAAATATGGTGTTGTGATAACACAACACCCCCACCAAAACCATTAGTTTTGGAGGGGACTCATACTACTAAAATTTTGGCAAGATAATACTCTTTACCTACCTCACTATTTATCCACTTATGAGATTATTGTTTGCATATGGTCACCCAAAACAAAGAATATGAGCTCTTCACTAATCTTTATGTTTGTTTTCCAAACCACTCCTACACTACCATTGAAACTCTAAATGTTGGCCAAGGGAACCACTGACAACTTCAAAAATTCATCTCCTCCTTGTTCGATTAATTTAATCGTAACCTTTACCTCCTCTTCGTCTCTTTAACCCCCACCCTTCAATGCACTCAACACTGAAATCCTGATCACGATGCCTTTATAACATCGTCGTCGGGGAAATTACTATGCGATCTTTACCTACAAATAAAATATCTCGATGACAACAATGGCCTCATGGTTAAGTGATAAAATGTCAATATATGATTGGTCTTAAACCCACCACGAGGACCAACCAGGTCCCACCTCTCCACAATATTTTTAAAATGGTATAAAACAACCATATGTGGGTATGTGGTGATATCCTATTGATATATTTTACTCGTATAGTCTCGTTGTCATCGAAGGATGATATGGAGAGGTTGCTAAAATTATTTTGCAATCGTCAATGATGATAGGGTCGAGAAATTGTTCTCTTTGAATGCCCTTTCCCAATTAATATTCCCAATAGAGGATTTTTTTCCCTCCTAAACCCATCATTTCTAATGTACGCTAACGATAATACATAATTAATCACCTCGACAACAAATTTAATGAAATACAATACACATTTGAACTGGTCTTAGTTGTATCACAAATGACATTGATTTCTCTATAGTCTGAGCAAGAAGTAATAATAGAACAATCTTGGAAACACACAATATGCATAAACCCAATCATGAAAAATACTAAGAGATAAGGAATCTTTTTTAAGGAGAAGAACTGAGGAATTTATGTTGTGGGTTTTCTTCTTAGGATAGCATGTATAGATTGAATAAGTTAGAAAGTTATTCTTGTCTACAGTTAAAACGAAGAAGTGATTTTATTTTGAATGTCTATTTATGAAGGTGACATATTATCCACAATGCAGACCCATAGAATAAAGGGCCAAGCCATTGTTGGTCCTGCTAATGTTTCGAGCACAAAATCCTTCAACATTATAGATACAAACAACCATGATGGCATATAATATTATGTGGAATATGCAGAGATATATGAAATGTTCCATGATGATAAGTATCCGACCGAGGAGGAGGACATTGAAGAATACATGAATATAAAACTTAGTGGGATACATACTGCTGCAGCTCACCCGATCCTCTTCCCTTACAATTTTGCTGTGATATGGTGCTTCACGCACATACAGAGAGAGGCCGGGATGATAGTCAATGATGCTGCTGAACCTATTGCGTATCTCAGAGTAGAGGACCTTAGGATCCAATATAAACATCATAAACCTATTGTTTCCCTAGATGAATCCTTCTTAGACAAGTTCATGATAGATCACAAGGAATTTGAGACACTGATGGAAGATTGGTTTGTGGGTGAAATATGGCTAGTAAAACGAGGAGAAAAAAATGTTCCTACGCTCTACCTAAAATATCCCAACAATATTTTGAACACAATGATATGAAAAATCTATGGAGAACACACCAACACCCATTTTAGAATGGAATGGTTTTCGATGGCCTATATGGTTCTCAAAACCGAGAAAGCATTGAATTGGGACACCATTTTATCATTCAAAATATCAACTTGAGTTCAAGAAGCTACATGTATGAAAAAGCCTAGGTTTTATATGACAAATTATATCATAGATGTAGTCCATGTAAGACATGTATTTCCTGCTTTTAATTGGGTCCAGGATTCGAGTAAATCTCTAATTCATGAATATTTCTCTCAATTATGGGAAGTGAACTACAAGAACCATCTTTATGATATCTGTGATTGTTTTATGGGCCCCTTACACAAAATAATTTTTGGGGTTCACCCTCACCAAATATCTCCTAGTTCCATTAAAGATTTAAAAGGGACATGGGATTGGTACATGACCAAATAATATAGATATGTTAGATTTATGGAGCTACAAGACCACCTAATCTGTTGCCCAAGTATGTATCTGATAAATTGTTGGCCCACAACGTGGTGTATAAAATAGTAGACAAAGGGGTTACGACATATCTGTTCGAGAAGAAAAAGAGGTATTGGATGATTTTCCCTATTCACATAGAACAATACTCTCTCCTAAACAAAAAACATGCAGAAAAGGAAGAACAACATTGCAAGAAATATGTCTATGCACTGAAGAAAATAAGGGAGATGACCCTCAGAATGTAGTGTATGATCACTTGAAAGATGTCAAATTGACATTGCAGACACCTCATCAGGACATATATGCTAGGATTTTTTCCGAGGAGCTATACATTTTGAAGAAGTATTGAACAAGCTCCCTAGTGACTTGGTTAGGGAACAATTCAAAAAATATGAAGATGCAAACAAATTTTTGAGAATAGAACAGTTTAAAACATTGCTTCAACAAGATAAGGAGAAATGTGAAGCCGAGGAACAAACTAGGAAACAAAAGGATGCAAAATGTTCTAGGAAGGCAGACGAATATGAAGAGAGGTACCAACAACAAAAGAAGGCCGAAGCTCAACAAAAGATGTGAGAGAGGAGAAAAAACCAATATCTAGATGAGAGAGACAAGGAAGGAAACATAAAAGCTATTAAACCGTTTGGAGAAGACATGAACAAATCAATACAAATGTGACAACAAACCATGACATTAGTATGCTTACAGTTCTCTTGGAAGAATGCACTCCCTTGGCATCTATACTAGGAAGTTTCTCACTCACATCACCTGGGCTAGGTGTTGAATGTGCAGTTGTAGTAGTTGTAGAATATTACTATAGCCATAAGACTAAATATATTGAGAAAAAAAATGCAAAAAGGAAAAGAGGAGGGTAAACATAGATATATTTGAGAGGAAAATCAAATGGAAAGAAGGCCCAGACCCAAAAGATAATGTTATCCAAACAACATCGATCTTGAATGATTTTACTATTGAATTTTTTCAACTTCAGGCAATCATTTTCCATAAAGAAATACAAGAATAACCTTCTACATCATTAAATAAGTATGAGAATAAATAAGAGACCATAGAAGAGAAGTTGGCCCCACAGGAAAATAATAAAGTGAAATTGAATACCCCAGAAGAAAAGTCGGTCCCACTGGAAAATAATAAAGGAAAATTAAATATCTAGGAAGAGAAATCATACCCACTAGAGTTATTGAACCAATATAAATAAAGGTGACGTCTTCTCATTTGTACACACTCACTTAGCTATCTCTCTCAAAGAAAAGAAGGTGCAATTCTGACGCAAGGGAAGAAGATGCTGCAACTGCAATTTCTAGGTGTACTATCTTGTGCGCTACCTCTAGGAGAGTTGGGCTAGTCTTGGGAGGTGACTTTGTATTATCTCTTTGTCTATTTCTTATGGTGGTAATATTTTAAACTCTTGAATTGATTCCTCTAAGAAAGGTTGTTGGGTTTTCTCCCAAGGATTGATTTTCCCAGGATAAAATCTTGTGTTATTGTATCTACTGTGTTTGGTTAATATTTATAGATCTTGTTGTTTCCGTTGCATTGATATAGTTGATATTTTCAGTGTATATTTATTCTATGATAATTGTGGTATGAAGTAAATCTAGTTTTTTAATCATAACACAATAACTATCAAGAATCGAGTATCTGAAAAATCAACATGGTTTCAGAGCTAGTTGAAATATTACCACTGCACAGTCATTAATCCGCCACTTCAAGAGAACAAGAAGGAAAAGCTAAGTTTCTTTCTGATTTGTATTGACAAATAGTTAAAGTCTGTTATAGGTAGGTTTTGAAGCAGTTAGGCTGAGCCTCTCTAAGGCACATTTAGGCCTGATCTATGACTTATCCCGAGGTGAATTTAGACTTGTTTGGAGGTCTTATCTGAGGCACATTTCTAATGCAGATCTAAGGAAATTTTAAACCTTAGTTTGAGGAATTTTTTTTGATCATTTAAGATCTATCTTGATGCCAGGCTTAGTGAAAGTTACAAGATCTGTTTTGATTGAGCTTCAAGATGAATTTACTGAAGTTATTAAGGTGAATTTTAGAGGGCTTCCTGAGGTCATTTAGGCCGAATTTCAGACTTGTTTGATGTGCATTCAAAGACGAGTTTTTTTGTGCAGTTTGAATTTTTTTCTAGTGTAAGTTACAAGAGCATATTGGAGGATTTGAAGATTTGGTTTGAAGTGAATTGAATGATATTTTTGAGGTGAGATCAAGGGCTGATCTAAGGTGTCAAGAATAAAGAGGTTGTACAAGCCCCTTTTGCTGACAACAATAAGGAGAGAACAATTGGAAATAGAGGATCCCGTTCCAGGTTTGATTGTTTATATAGATGTGGTGAATTGAATGATATTTTTGAGGTGAGATCAAGGGCTGATCTAAGGTGTCAAGAATAAAGAGGTTGTACAAGCCCCTTTTGCTGACAACAATAAGGAGAGAACAATTGGAAATAGAGGATCCCGTTCCAGGTTTGATTGTTTATATAGATGTGCTTTTGATTTTCATAGTATATCTAATATTTGCTGCATTTTTTAGTGTGTGCTATAGTTGTAATAAAAACCTTTAAGAGTCCTATCACTACTTGGTACTATCACTATGAATTGGTATCTAATACTATTATAGAATCTGTTGGGATCTTATCATTGCTGTGAATAATTCCAACCTACTTCATATCTTATGAACAACTGGTTTCATATGATCTATTTGATGCTAATTATATTATGAACTATCGATCTTTTTATAAATATTCACTGCTCATTATTAATGATGCAATTAATTGAAAAATGAATTGATCTACTCTCTCTCTTAGGAGATGCTCTTTATTCTTGTTCATAGCCTGGGAAGGTTATTTTTGAAATTCCATGGAAATGTTTTTATGTTCTTGTCTTGTTTCAGGTAGGTTAACATGAAGGAATGATTGGTCACAACACTAGAAAAGTTGTATTCTTGTTCTTGTCATTGTTCTTGTTTTTTTTTCCAGGAAGGTCACAGGTGATAGCTTTGAGAGGGAGTAATGGTGAAAGTTGCATAAGGAAACAAGTTAGATGATCTCTAGTTAGGAATATAAGGACGAAGTTAGGAAGATAAGGATGGAGTTAGAACCTTTTGGAAAGAAGGATACTTTTGTGGGATATAGAGAGTCTCATATGGAGATTGATAGTGAGGAGTAGAAGGCTTTGAAGGATGACTGTATATTTTATTTATTCATCCTTGATATTATCAAGAGGAACCAACAGAGCCATTAGATCTACCTATGGATGTTGTTGTCGCTAGGAAGAGGCCAACATGGCTTTGTGAAACTTTGTAGGATGCAAAGAGTTATGAGGAGTAGGTGGCCCTAAAAAGCACCAGATCAGAGGGGGCATGTGTTAAGAGGGAGTCAACCCTTCATATTGAGTAGGGAGGAACATCCTCCTAGGACAGTTCATACAAGATCAAGACTTTGGAAGAGGTTAGTAGATGAAGATGGAACAGATTTCTCCTAAGATTGTACAGACTTAGAGGGAGTCATGTTTCAAATGGAGTGTGGTACTCCAGAATCGATGGATAATAGATGAGCTTGGTTTTAAGAAAGAATGATGCAAATCCCAACCTTTACCACAAGGTTTTTGATGATGATCCATTGATCTTGATGCCATATGTTCAAAATCTATTCCTCATGGGAATAGAGTGGCTCATTGTCAAGAGAAAGAGGGAGTTGACCTTATAATTCGAGGTGGAGGATCTTGGCTGGATGTACTATTTCTTAGTATTGGAGGTGTGATAGAGATAATATGAGGTATTCCTCAGTTAGGGGATATCGATGAGGTTTGATATGATGGGTTGCATGTCCATGGCTACACCTATGGAAAAAAATATGAAGAAGTTGAGTGATTTTTCTTCATATTCAGATTTGGTGGATGCCATGATGTACAGGTAATTGATTGGATACTTGTTGTACCTGGTTAACACCAGGCCATATATTTTCTTTGGAGTAAGAACCTTGATCCAGTTTATGTTAGAGACGAGACACTACAATTGGGTTGCAACAAAGCATGTGCTAAGGTACCTACATGGTACAATTGGATATGGCCTTAGATATGTCTTAGGTGGTGAAGTGAAGGATACACAGATTCTGACTAGGCAGGGATTGTAGTAGACAAATTGAGCACCTTGGGGTGTTGCTTCAGCTTAAGATCAATTATGATTTTAGGAAAGCAGGTATCTGTAGCACTTAGTATAACATAGACAAAGTATATCGTAGTGAGTGTCCCACATCGTGAAGCAGTGTGGCTCCTAGAAATTCTTGTAGAACTATTTGATTAGGAGATTCACATCAAATTTCACTTCATCTGAGAAATGATATAGAAGGGATTAGTGAAGATTCAATATCTAGAGATGATTTTGGCATGATGCAAAATGTATCCCTCGGTGAGAGGGAGTGTTGATGTTTTGGGCAACATCGGGCATACATTCTCCTCGTATGGCCTTGTGAATTGGCTAAGGAGAATGGCCTAGGCGTAGTATTTATCCTTTCTCATGTGACTTAGGACCGACAAAGACTCTAGGTGTCATCAACACTGTGGATTTTCCGACTATTTCTGAACTTAAAGACTCTAGGTGCTGATGATTCTCCAGATGGAATTATTAGGTTGACACTCTCCTTAGATGGCCATGTGACTTGGATAAGGAGAGTGGCAAACATTCTCCTCAGATGGCCATGTGACTTTGCTAAGGAGAATGGTACATTATTCTTAGATGGCCATGCGACTTGGATAAGAAGAATGGCCCAAGAATAGTCTTTATCCTTGATCATGTGATTTGAAAAGGATCGATGAAGTCTCAAGGTACATATGCATTGGACATACATTCTCCTTTGATGGCCATGTGACTTGGCTAAGGATAATGGTCCAGGGAATTGATGTTTTTGATGTATTAGTATCAGGAAGAAACTCTCCTCCGATGGCCATGTGACTTGACTAAGGAGAGTGGCCTAGGTTTTTTATGTTCTCCGTGTATTAGCATTGGGAATTCTCCTCCGATGTCCATGTGACTTGGCTAAGAAGAATGGCCTAGGTGTGGTCTCTATCCTTGATCATGTGACTTGAAAAGGACCATTGAAGACCCGAGGTGCTATGTGGGAGAAACATACATCAAATAGGTTCTATGTGGGAGAAGTATACATCAAATGGGTGCATGCTAGAGAAGACTACATCAACCAGGCTCAAGGACAACCTTTCTATGAAGACTACATCAACCAGGCTCAAGGACAACCTTTCTATAATAGAAGAAATCCAAGTATGGAGGATGTCTCCCTCGTTGAGAGGGAGTGTTGAAGTTTTGAAAATTTGGTCAGTCATTCTCCACAAATAAATACAAGAAGACCCTTCTACATCATTGAATAATCCCAGGAAGACATAGAATACCATAGAAGAGAATTCGTCCCCACAGGAAAATAATAAAGTGAAATTGAAGACCCTATAAGAGAATTCGACCCCACTGAAAAATAATAAAGGAAAATTAAATATCCAGGAAGAGAAGTTGGCCCCACCAAAGTGACTGAACCAATATAAATAAAGGTGATGTATTCTCATTTGTAAACACTCACTTATCTCTCTCTCTCAAAGAAAAGAAGGTGCAATTCTGAGGCAAGGGAAGAAGACGCTGCAACTGCAATTTCTGGGTGTACTATCTTGTGCGCTACCTCTAGGAAAGTTGCACTAGTCTTGGGAGGCGACTTTGTATTATCTCTTGGTATATTTCTTATGGTGGTAATCTTGTAAACTCTTGAATTGATTCTTCTAAGATATTTCTTATGGTGGTAATCTTGTAAACTCTTGAATTGATTCTTCTAAGAAAGGTTGCTAGGTTTTATCCTAAGGATTTGGGTTCCCAGGATAAACTCTTGTGTTACTGTATCTACTGTGCTTGGTTAATGTTTCTAGATCTTGTTATTTATGTTGCATTGTCATAGTTATATTTTTAGTGTATAGTTATTCTATGATAACTATGGTATGAAGTAAATATTGTTTTATAATCATAAGGAAATAACTATCAAGATCTAAGAATCCAAAAAAACAACATTTATTAGCACTAACTCTATGTAATGGTCGACACACTAGATGTGGCTAAATTGAGAATAACAAAAATGGAAAATGACGCAGAAACAATAAAAAAGTCTGTCTCAAATGAATTTAGGGAAAAAGACACAGAAACAAAGCATACTGATAGGGAAGAAATGTAGAGATAGATACAACTATGAGAACATGAATTGAATGCAAAGTTTGAGAAAAGGATCGGGATGAATTAAAAGACACATCAGGACAAGATAGAAAATCTCAAAACCATACATGCTCAAGAGGTAACTAGACTCAAAGGAGAGAAATTAGAGATCAACACATACAATGAAAGAATCAAAGATCAAGTTAGGAAACTGAAACATGATAATCAACTTATGGATAAGACTATGGAAGAAAGTAAGACAAAAATGGTAGCTGTAGAAATAATCAGAGAAGAGGCCATCAAAATGAATGAAGAACTTCAAGACTCGTAGAAGAAATTATTCTATGTACTCAATAAAATAATGAATTCCAAATATGATCAAGTGAAGTTGAGTATGTAGGTGAAAGAGATGCATGAATAATATAAAAAATCCCAAGAAGACTGTAGAAGGGTCATAGAATGGCAGGATATTCATAAAAAATCCCCCGAGACCCTACCTTTGTATTCAGATAAGAAGAGAATCAAAGTTTTTGGAATTTTAATCTAGGGATGGAAATGATTACATATATCAAGAATACCTAGGAGTAGGTCAGTACAACAAGAAAATAAGTTTGGAAGTCTTCCAACGAACTACCCACATAGTTCAAGATGGTATCCTTGAGGGATTTAGAAAAGGTGTCATCCAAACACTGGTTGAAGATGTGGAAATAAAGAGGAATATTAGCATGAAGTCCATCAGAGTAATCAATGAAATTAGCATGAAATTTATAGAGGTAAGGTTAATACAACCCGCCAAGTTAATTTCTCTAACTGAAGATTCTGTGCAACATGTTGAGCAAAATTTGAAGATAGAAATTATTATTCCCATTTTCAAGAACGAAACAAACATTGAAAGGACACAACTATGCTAAGTGGATGATATACTCGAGGAATTCAATACATGGAAAATATTTATAGACACAAAATTTCAACCTCCAAGGCCCACTTGATTATCTCGTTGTAACCGAATTTTGCAGAAAAATCACATACTTGTAATAATTGTAATATATTAATCAGGAAAGAGAACGAAGCATCACTTCGACCCTATAACCATTTGTAAGTTAGAATAATAAGAAAATATCATCTTCATATTCTATGAAAAAAATGAATGTAAAGAAGAGGTGACTTTTGTTCTTTTGGATTCATATAATATTACTACTTTTGTACGAATAAAGAGCAAGACACTAGTACATTTGGGTCAAATTTTGAAGGTGCGTTCGACGTAATTGACATTTTATATTGTCGGGAGAACGACAAACAATGGACCCCCTCAAACGTTGTTTCACATGACATCGCTTTTCTGACAACATAGATATTGTCTCTATTGCGGCGTTTCATGCAAACACGTGTCATCTCGGTTTTGACTGTCCAAACCCAATATAGCCATCGCTACAACGACGTCCTAGACATCGAAATTACGATGTCCCATTTCGTCGGTCTCTCTACATGTTTGCATTGGGAGTGGCATCTCCAGGCATCGTAAGACCAATGTAGGAAATGATGGCAATAAAGATGGTACAAGGTATCAAATCCAGCGTGGTTTATATGAGAGAGACACTCTAGGACATCGTACGAACAACGTACTCATTGGTGGAAATAGCGATGATAAGACTCCAAGACGTCATAAGACCGACATCAGCAGAGGTGGTAAGAGAGACATCAGCGGAGGTGGCAAGAGAGACATCTTGGAGGTGGAAAGAACGACGTCTTGGAGGTGTCAAGGTGATGTCTTGGAGGTGGCAAGAGAGACGTTAAGAGGTATTAGCTCCGATGTGGTTGATATGGGAGTGACACTCCAAGACGACGCAATAGCGACTGTGTTGTAGGTATTTAAAAAAAAAAATACAATATCAATAGTAAGAGATTGTTCTTATAGAATACACTCCATTGCACCATATAAGCCCTACATAAGGAATCATTTTTTTAACATAACTACATTTGAACCCAAAATCTGACGACATCCTCCGACACCACCCAAAAAATTGGCCTTGTCGTCGGATTTTACCTTTAAAAATTGTAATTTTCTTGTTTTTTTTCAAATTCTCCCCGACGGTCATCATGCACTAAGAGATAACATATAAAAATATTGAAATATACCAAGATCCTACCAAAGAATCATTCCTTGCAAAGATAAGATTCTTGAAAGCTATGAAGATCCTACCAATCAAATGATGCTTG
>CBVK0101878138.1:0-11506 GCA_900067695.1 Picea abies
AGTCTAATGACATTGCTTTAATGTATTGTAATACTAGTGAAAATGCTGCTGATATTTTCACTAAGCCTCTTGGGAACATAAAATTTGAATTGTTTAGGAAGATGTTAGATGTGGATGACAATCCTTTCTCCATTAAAAAGGAGACATAGAAATAATGGAAATTAGTTGTGATTTAATTAGAAGTTGGTTCCAACTATCTAAACTTAATATCTTCATATATAATGTACTCCTCATTAATTTAATAAAATACAGTATGGACCTCTGTTCAACATGAGAAAAGCCAATTTATTTCTCTCTTTCTTTCTCTCCTATATCTTTCTTCCCTTGCAATGGATCCAGAACCGAGACCTGCACACATTCTTACATTTGCAAGTGCTATGCCATCACAAACCCTAGGTTCTCGGATGGTTCAGTCTTTTACAACGGTCAATCTACAGGCTATGTTTAATGTTTTATTACAATTCAACTTAGATGTCAGCTTAGGTGAATGAGAGGCATTATTCCAAATCTAACTCATTTTACTTTGGCAAACGATGGCTTAATAAAAGTAATAGGATTTAACGGATCATTTTTTCGTCCGATGAATATAACTAGAGGTTAATCCCGGTTGACTGACTTCCTTTTCTTAAATAGAGACTGTATATATTACATTTTCGTATTGTATATTCACTGTGCAGTAGGGTTTATCGCAGTAAAGTAAGGATCTTTTATGCTGTTCAACGCATTTTTTTATGAATTTCAACAAGATTGTATAACATAATTTTAGGACACACCACATTCCAACTGTCAATTCCAACTGTCAATTTACAGGCTATGTTTAATATGTTATTGATGACACACCACATTTAATAATCCTAACAACTCAACTTAGATGTCAGCTTAGGTAAATGAGATGCATCATTCCAAATATAACTCATTTTACTTTGGCAAACGATGGCTTAATAAAAGTAATAGGATTTAACGGAACATTTTTTCGTCGGATGAATATAACTAGAGGTTAATTCCGGTTGACTGACTTCCTTTTCTTAAATAGAGACTGTATATATTACATTTACGTATTGTATATTCACTGTGCAGTAGGGTTTATGGCAGTAAAGTAGGAATCTATTATGTTGTTCAACGCATTTTTACATTTAAATGCTACAACTTTAATCAATTTAATTATGAATTTCAACAAGATTGCGTAACATAATTTTAAGAAAAAAATTTAGAAAGAGCTTACCCATTATCTAATAAAAATGTCAATTATTATATCCATTGTTGCCCCAAAAGAGATCTTACCTTTACTATTTTGGTTTGCATTACCTTGAATTTACTCTGTTTTTTCTTTGACGTAACTCTTTCAATTAATAAATAATACGAGATCAACTGAGGTAACTTCCAATGGGGAGTTTTCCTGCATGCCAATTTTCATATGTGTTTATTTATTAGCGGATTGATGGGAATTCTTATTGCATCTTTGAATTCTTATTCCATCTATATATATGACACAGTACTAAATAATAGTGCACTTATAATGCTGGAATTATGACATGCTAAATATTCTTAGAACCAAATAATCCGTAGATATTAATTAATGTGTTATAAGTGGATACTGGTATATTTAGTATATTAATGTTTTTACATAGTATGTGCTAATTATAAGCCTATTCAGACACAATAATTAATATTAATGTTCTTGTTGCTAGTAACAAGTGGACTATGCATATATATTTTAATAATGAAAAGTTTATTATTAATTAATCAATAAAGTTACATTGATATTAATAACATAACTATTATGTTATAATGTTCTATTATATTAACTAATATAATATAGGTATTAATTTATATTAATAAACTTTATATAAAATTTTAATTATTTATATTAAATTTATATTAATAATAATGATTAACATCCAGTAAAATTAAATTGGTCTATAAGACCTTAAATTAATGTTTATATTAATCTATATTAATAAATTAATATACATAAATTAGATTAATGTATAAACATTAATTTAATTTATTAATATATATTAATTTAGATTAAGGTTTATATGTATTAACTTATATTAACAAAGTTTATATACATTAATAATATTAATGTATATATTAACTTACGATTTTGTTGTATTTCAATGTTCATTAAGGGTTATGATAGGGTGTAACATTATTCAATGGTTATGTCAGATTGAGACATTCATTTCAACTTAATATATGTTAAATTGATATGATTTTTAATATTTATGTTGCATTGCAATGTTTTTCAAGTGTTGCATTGAGTTTGTTGACTTTGGTTGGCCATAACACACATTCCTCAATAGTTGTGTTAAATTTCAACATTCATCTTCATTGAATTTACATTCCTCAATAGTTGTGTTAAATTTCAACATTCATCTTCATTGAATTTCCAATCCTAAATGGTTATGTTGCATTGTGACAATCATTAGGGCTATGTCACATTAAGGTTAGTTGACTTTGGTTGGCCATTTTTCATTATGGTTCACTATGGTGTTTGCTTGTGGTTGCGAGGGTTAATGGTTTAATAATGTTATGAAAGGTTATGTCACATTGCAAATTTTTGAAAGTTGATGTCACATTGCAACAATCATCAAGGCTGTTATCGCATTGCAACATTTTTCTTTGGTTAATTTGGATTACAACATTCCAACATGGTTATGTTAAACAAGGGTTTGTTGCATTGCAACATTTTTCTTACATTATGTTGGATTGCAACATTTCGACATGGTTATGTCACATTGAGACATTCATCTTACGTAATGTCACATGACATTGTCCTTCAAATGTCATGTTACATTATGATGTTCATTAAGGGATTTGTCACAACCTGACATGAATCAAATGTGATGTCACATTGTGAGGTTCATTAAGGGTTTTGTCACATTTCAATGTTCATCAAGGGTTATGATACGTTGTGACATTCTTCAATGGTTATTTCACATTTATACATTCATTTTGGCTCACTTTGTGTTAAATTGCTATATTCCTTAATATTTATGTTGCATTGCAATGTTTATAAGGGTTATATTGCATTGAGTTTTGTTGACTTTATTGGCCATAATTCACATTCCTCAATAGTTGTGTTAAATTGAAGCATTCATCTTCATTCACTTTCCCAATCCCAAATGGTTATGTTGAATTATGACATCCATTACGGCCATGTCACCCTAAGGTTAGTTGACTTTGGTTTCCCATTGTTCATTATGGTTTAGTGTTGTGTATGTTTGTGGTTGGTCAGGGTTAGTGGTTTAATAATATTACTAATAGTTATGTCACATTGGAGAGTTTATCAAAGGTGATGTTGCATTGTGAAATTCATCAAGGTTGTTGTCCCATTGCGACATTCAACAAGGTTGTTGTTGCATTGCGACATTCATCAAGGTTGTCATTGCATTGCAACAATTTTCTTGGGTGATGTTCTAATTGTTGCATTGTAGCATTTTTCTTGGGCTATGTTCGATTACACCATTCCAACATGGTTATGTTGGATTGTGACATTCCTTAATGGTTATTTTAGATTGTGGGATTCATAGGGTGGTGTCAATGGCTATGTCACAATGCGACATTCATGAAACTCCATGTCACATTGCGATGTTCATTAAGGATTTTTTCACAATGTGACATTGAACAAATGTGATGTCATATTGTGATGATAATTAAGGGTTTTGTTGCATTTGAACTTTTGTGAAGGGTTATGTTAGGTTTTGTCATTATTTCGATGATTTACTATGATAATGTTACATTGTGATATTTACCTTAGTTGAATAATGTTGAATTACTACATTCTTCAATGGCTGTGTTCCATTTTGATGTACATTGACAATGTCTTATGCCAAATTTCATCATTCCTAAATGGTTATGTCACATTGCAATATTCATATGTTGACTATGGCTGAAGATGTTTTATTTTATGAGCATATTCTTATGAGCATATTCACTTCGATTGAGCATGATTGACTATGGATGACCTTTAATATGGAACCGATAGTCCAATAGGAGGGGTGAAATTCATAAACACCGCACTAAAACATAACCCTAAGGAAATGTCACAAGATGACATAACCGTAAATGAACATCATAATGTGACATAACCATTTAGGAACGATGCAATTCAACATAAAACATCAAATATGTACATCATAATTTGACATAACCATTGACGAATGTAACTATATGACATAAGTTAGCCGTGAATTTTTTTATGTCACATTGGGACATTCATTTAAGGTTATCTCACTAAGGAAATGTCACAAGGTGACATAACCCTAAATGAACATTATAATGCGATGTAACCATTTAGGAACTATGTGATTCAACATAAAACATCGAATATGTACATCACAATGTGACACAACCATTGAGGAATGTAACTATTTAAAAGAAGTTGGTTGTGAAAATTTTATGTGACATTGGGACGCTCATTTAGGGTTATATCACTAAGGAAATGTCACAAGGTGACATAACCCTAAATGAACATCAGAATGTGACATAACCATTTAGGAATGATGGAATTCAACATAATACATTGATTATGTACATCGCAATGTGACACAACAATTGATTAATGTATCTATTTGACAATCAAGTTAGCCTTGAAAATGTTATGTCACATTGTTACATTCATTTAGGGTTATGTCACCATGTGACATTACTTTAGGGTTATGTTTGAGTGTGATGTTTATGAATGGTGTATGTCATATTAGAATATGAGGGACAAATTAAAGGTCACCCATAGTAAAGTATAGTTGACTACATTTAGGGTTATATCACCTTGTGAAATTTCTTTAGGGTTATTTTTGAGTGTGATGTTTTTGAATTGTGTTCCTTATACTAGAATATAGGTGCCAAATTAAATGTTTTCCATTTGACATAACCCTAAATGAAAATCACAATGTGATGTAACCATTTAGGAATGATGGAATTCAACATAATACATTGAACATGTGCATCGCAATGTGACATAACCATTAATGAATGTAGCTATTTGACATTCAAGTTAGCCTTGACATTGTGACGTTGATTTAGGGTTATGCCACCTTGTGACATTACTTTAGGGTTATGTTTGAGTGTGATGTTTATGAATTGTGTTTGTCACATTGGAATATGAGTGCCAAATTAAAGGTCACCCATAGTAAACTATAATTGACTATATTTATGGGTGCCAAATTAAAGTTATTGACTATGGTGACTTAAAGTTGATATTCGTGTTATTGACTATGGTTGATGTTGACTATGGTTGATGTTCATTTAGGGTTATCTCATCTTGTTCATTTAGGGTTATGTCTTCTTGTGAAATTCCTTAAGGTCATCCATAGTCAACCATTCATAAGTTATTGACTATGGTTGGCGTTCAGTGTTCATTTAGGGTTATGTAACCTTGTGACATTCTTTTAGGGTTATCTTTGAGTGTCATGTTTATGAATTGTGTTGCTTATACTAGAATATGGATGCCAAATTAGAGGTTTTGGATTGTGTACCATTCATAAGCCTCACACTAAGTTACTATTGTTGACCATGTTGATTATGGTGAGCAATGGTCAACTATGGAAAACCATGTTGATTATATCCATTTATGAATGATGGAATTCAACATAATACATTGAAGATGTACGTCACAATATGATGTCATATTGCACATTAGGGTTATGTCACAATGTGACATGTGCTCGAGTGTTAACCTTAAATGAGAATACCACATTGTGACATGTACTTTGCAATGAAACACAACCATTAAGGAGTAAATATATTTGACATAAGTTAGCCTTGAAAATGTTACTTCACATTGTGACATTCATTAGGGTTATGTAACCTTGTGACATTCTTTAGCAAGTAGTTGTAGCTCCTTCTTCCTTCTTGGATAAAGAGTTTTCTTCTTTATTAAATCTTGTGTATTTCACATTGTGACATTCATTAGGGTTATGTAACCTTGTGACATTCATTAGGGTTATGTAGCAAGTAGTTGTAACTCCTTCTTCCTTCTTGGATAAAGAGTTTTCTTCTTTATTAAATCTTGTGTATAGAAGATCAAAGAAAAAAAATTGAGTTAAACAAAACTTTGAATTATAAGATGTTTTAACTTCATTATAAATTGGTGAGTAAATCTATTTTGACATAAGTTAGCCTTGAAAATGTTAAAAACTCTCATACAAGGTTCAACCAATGCCTCTATTAATAAAATTTATATAAAGTGTAATTATTAAAGTCATTCTTCCATAACACAATTATTAGTAAATTGAGAAAATGTTAATTAGGTTTTAAGATAAGATTAACCCAATAAAAAAATAAAGCCTCAATTACCTAAACAAATTTAAAAGACTTAAGATAAATATAATTTAAGTAAATTTACAATGTACATCTTAAAAGACAATAAAACAAAATTTGTAAAAAAGTAAGTTTAACTACCAAAAAGATAAAGAGATATTGATCACCATTAATATTAATATTGAAACGGAAAAAAAATAATTCATCTCTTTTATATTTAAACATAATATTAAAATAAATCTATATAATAGTTATGATAATTTCTCAGCTATATAACAGATATTGTAATGGCTGAGCTACCAGCATATAATAATTTATCTCTTTTATATTAAAATATAATTTAAAAATAAATCTATATAATAGTTTTGGTAAAGGCTGAGCTATATAACAGATATTGTAATGGCTGAGCTACCCAGCATAGACTTTTAATATAATTTAACAGATATTGTAATGGCTGAGCTACCCAGCAGAGACTTTTAAAAGGGCTACATAACTATTGATTTGACAAATACATAGATTTTTAAAAGGGTTACATAATTATTGATTTGACAAATGCCCATTATCAATTTTGTCAAGGAAAATGTTCATCCACAGCCATATCAAGTAATAACTATGAACATTAAAAAACTTGCTGCAAATGAATGTTCTGGACAGGGATAAGTTTTTTCACTACAACATGCCTGCCCTCCAACATAAGGACATAACAGTCATCATGCTATTTAAACAAAGAAATGAATGAAAATTGCGAACTAAAACCACAAGAAATTAAATTCCCCAGAACTCCCCGAGCTTTAAACTATGCCCATTAGCATCGATATCCTTCATGGTATATTGGTTCTTGAAGCAATCATAATATCCTCTAATGTCATCCTTCTAGCAACGCTCTTTATACAATTCAAGCTCAACCCTTGTACAAGCTCTTTATACAATTCAAGCTCAACCCTTGTACAATTATTTTTGTTTAATTTAACTGCTAGATTAGAAGCATCTGTTCTATGTTTGTTTTCAGTTCTTCCCAGGCTTAGTAAAGCTAGCTGTACTGGTTCATTATGGTTGTCATCACCAAATCATTCTGGTTGTCATCACCAATTCGAGAACACATTTCAAACATCAATTAGTGTACTGAAACAAAGAAAATAACATTAAATGTAAATAAAGGCAATGCCACATTAAAATTTAATATCGAATACTATATGATAAGAAAGTAGCATCCATATTAACTTCTAGACCAGCTGAGAGGATAGCCGAGTAACGTCGGTACCAGTGAGCGGGCTAATGCTTCTCATTCTTATGATGGAAGTAACGAAATCCTGTAAGAAGGTGCTTGGATTCCTACCAGGAACTTGGTCGGAGCCTCGATTATTTTGCAGACCTTTCAAATAGCTGTTGTCGAATAAGTCTTTTTGACCCGCGATCGAGAGGTGCCAGCGTGGGATTTTACTGTTCCGAATGCTCTAGTTTCTGGAAATTCACATTTGATGAAAATTTTGGCGCTGAAGAAATGGAATTGAATTTAATATATACCAGAAACACAGAGGCGCGAGCTGCTATAGCGAGGATATCTGCACAAGACACAGTTTAGTTGCATTTGTTCTCCAAAGCTGCCTTCACAGCGTCTAGCGTCTGCGATTTTGGGAAGCTTGCACAGACACAGTTTAGTTGCATTTGTTCTCCAAAGCTGCCTTCACAGCGTCTAGCGTCTGCGATTTTGGGAAGCTTGCACACAGATGTAAAGCTGCCATCAAGTCTAGGGTCTGCGATTTTGGGAAGCTTGCACACAGATGTTTCGGTATTTATAGAGGCTCTTCTTTCCGTGGCAAGAACGGGAAGAACTGTAACAGAAAACGGACGTGTATCTTCTTTTTAGACGAAGAGTGGTACCGCTGGCCACCACTCACGTAACTGCCTCGCCCTGGTTACAGAAATTTTGCCACAACTGTCACATCAAACGTCTTCGTAACAGAAACAGTTAAGTTTGAAGTTGTTATTTTTTTATTTTTTTTTAAATGGGTATTTTTGACAACGACGATGTACGATGTAACTGATCGTGGCTGTACATTTGTCATTTGTCAAGCTTTCAATCTATTCACTAAGATTCGAAGATTCTTCAAGGTATGTACCTATAGGCATAATCACGTGTCAATAGATATCTAATCTTACAACATGTAAATATTTTTTTAGATTACAAAATTTGAAGAAATATTTGCATTTAAAAGGATTTCATGCCTTTCTATAGAAAGATTAGAAGTTCAATTGAATCTATGTTAGTTTTTAAAATATCTATGCCACATGTCAATTTTATAGAAGAAATTGCATCTCTTTTAGATTCAATCCACTATCTAAATGTTTTAATCATAAATTTTTTTTAACTTTCAATTGTTTTATATATATATATATATATTACTTGTTACTAATATTTTTTAAATAACCTGTTAACTCCATATTAAGCATTGAAGGAATTACACTTCTTTTTATGGAAAAGTAGAAAACACATATGCAGAAAATAAAAACTCTCTCTATATACAAAGTTTATATAAAATTATTCCACTTAAAGTATATATTCAAATATTTTTTAGATGCTCCATATCAACCTCTATTGAACATTATATCAACCTCTATTGAGCATTAAATGATTTTTTTTTTTTTCTTTCAACTACTTTAGATATAGAGAGATACCATATTAAAATAAGGGGACATAAAAATATTTTATTTATAGCTTATATTGAATTTTTTTTTTCTTATTAATATATTTTTTAAATGTTCCATGTCAACTTCATATTAAGCTTTAAATGAATTACATAAAATATGAATTTTTTTACTTTCAATTATTTTGTGGCTTTTCTATAGATATAGAGTTGATATAGTTTTATTATTTTAATTAAGGTGAATATTGAAATATTTTATTTATGATTCACATTAACATATATTTTTTTAAATGCCACATGTCAACTCCATGTTAAACATAGAAATAAACCCCTTTAAACACAATCAATAAAGATATCACAGTTGAATTAAATTGATATGGAATAACAAAGATTCACATCCATTTCTGTATCTCTTGTATTTTGATGGTGGATTTCCATTTTCAAAAGAAAAAGAAAAGTATAAACACTTCTATGGCTCTTCATCCATTTATTGAAAACATAAGTATTGATGGTGTAGAATATACAAAATGTTCATGTGTTGAAAATTAGCTTACTATTACATGATGTTGTTACATAAAAAGAAGGAAGAATTATTCAGGCGCGTGTTTATGTTTGACAGCACTACCAAATCCAGTGTTTGATAACACTTGTAGTTGTAGAATGAATAAGCAAAAACTACACTCTGTATTTGTCCAGACGTCTTCCTCTCCCATAGAAGTGTTTGATAACACTTCACAATAACTCTAGTCTACTTCTAATCACCATTGACTTATGAACAATGAACCATACATATTGGGTTTTACCACTGTGATTTGTTGGTGAGATAACATTTTATCCACTGTAAAGCTCATGTCCTTCAGATCTATCAATCGATCAAAAAATGCTTCAAAGGAAATATCCAGCGTAACAACAAAAATATACCTTGCGAGGAGAAGCACAAGTGCACCAATTAAGAGATCGTCGCCCTGATACGAGAATTTGTGGTCGTGTTCCAACCAAAAGGAAGAATTAAGAAAAACAGAACTACAAAATCAAGAAAATTTGCAGAAGCTTTTCTAGGTGACTTTCGAGGAAAATCAAAGCCACAGAGTGTTCTTTCAACTGCAATTTGTTCTTTTGTTGTGTCTGTCTTTAGAAATTTAATAAGATAAGCAACCAAATAACGCACAGATACAACCCTATAAAATAAAGAAGCATGGAAACAAAAACATGGTTGGGATGTTGTTGATGTCCTTTGACGGACCTGCCAAAAGTTGACAGTCCTAGGATAAATTCTACCAGAAGATATAAAATTAAACAAATTCTACTTAGTCAAGCATTAGCAATCTAAAAAATGTGTCTTCTACATGGAACTGCATTGTCCATGTATCTGCATGAATGGCCAAGAAATGTGCACACATGTAGGTATTTTTTTCACGTAGGTTGTCATGCTACCTATAACCTGTTATTATTCTATGATATGCAATTGTCAAGGCATATATTGTAATTCTGGTCTGATCTGCAGTTGCCAGAGCATGGACTGTAGTAAGAATTCACTATAGTGTTAGATCTCAATGCGCAACTCCCTCTACATCACCTTACATTAAAAGTTTTCCAAAAAATCTTCAATGGCATTTATTTCCCGTGGTCGGCTCAACAATAACAATAATGGGTTAGTTTCAATAACAATTAGGAAAAATAAAAAAATTCAATATGCAATGTAAAACTTTAGGAAAAACTCAGAAATTTTTGGTACACCATCAAGTCAATCGCTATATACCAACCGCAGGCTACATGTATAACAAGTGTTGCATGGCAGCAAATTTTCTGCCAGGTTGCGATGGGAGTAAATGTGACCTAGTACAGAGACGTGGATAGAAAGTTGAAATACATGTGGTTTGCATGCATAACATACTATTCTCAAATTAGTACTTCCTAAAAAATATAAAAAGTTATCAACATTTGAAAGGTTGCTGGACACAAAAAAAATAGCATAACCGAAATAATTATCTTTAAAACAAGGACTCCTCGACACAAAAGAAATTGAAATTTATGAAATTATAGGTTCCTGGACCCGAGCTGGGAGGTCAAAATTGGGCCTCTGATGTTCTGTGCCCTACAAATAGCAACAACAATTCTGCGATACACAAATTGAGAAGCATAGTTGCGGACTATAGAAATTTAAGAGAAATATATAAAAGTTCATATGAAATAAGTAATTTTATAAAGTAGATATTTAGTTCTATACATATGAAATTTGTACTTTTATAAAATATGAACATGAGATTTTATAGAGCATGCATGGAGCCCTCATTGCATACTTAGCCAGTTTTTGGATCGTGAGTTCTCACGCTGACGGGCTTAAAATTGGGACTCAGATGTTACGTGCGCTACAAATAGGACCGACAGTTCTGCGATATACAAAATCAAACGTGGAGTTGCAGACTATAAAAATTTACCAAAAGTTAATAATGTCTATTATATATCTTTGGAAATGAAATGAACATTTAAAAACATATGATAGAATAGTAATAACATCTGTTACATAGGTTTGTGGAGAAAAACACAAAAAAAATTTAGCATTCCCGAATTAGTTTGCTTTAAAACTAAGGCTTTTC